>CAUYON010145810.1:0-23956 GCA_963573935.1 Arctocebus calabarensis
TTTCCCCTTTCCCTGTATTCCTATGCTATAATTGGGTTTTAGCCTTCATATGAAAGCTATAAATTAGCTTCATATTAGGGCTGAGTACATTGGATACTTTTTCTTCCATTCTTGAGATACTTTGCTAAGAAGAACATGTTAATCTAGACAAAGTGGAACTATAATTTGAAATTTCCTAAGATGACTGATGGATATTAAATAGTTAACATTCTGAAATTATCCCCTTTTTCTAATAATGAGAGCAATGTTCTAATTATTAATGTATGAATTTCATTTAATCCTCCCAATGGCCTTTCAAGTACCATTGTTATCCCAATTTTATATATGAGTCTTATGAGAAGATTGGGTAAGCACTTTACTATCCCAAAGACACTTGTAGGGAAAGAGAGATACAGAAAATTAACTTGTCTCGTGTTATAAGAAAAGAGGACAGAATTAGGATTCATATTCAGACAGTCTGGCTCCAGAGACAACGTAATACTGCAACCATATTTACTCACAAATTGTCTCATATTCTGACTTATATTTTAATATATTATTTGTAAAGAGGTTGTGCCAAGTAAGAATTTAGGGCCCTAATAGGCAAGTCTCTCTTGCAAATTGTCTTTAGTATTATCACATCATTTTTGGACATGCAGGTTGTGACTGTAGAACTACAGATACTGGAGATGAAGCTTTTTCCAGACGAGGAAACAGTACCTGTCAAAGCACAGGGCTTATTCCAGGAATAGCCGTTTGTCCTGTAGGCCTGCAGGTGGTGAGCGAGGCTAGCGACAAGAAGTTGGAGGCTATGTTTTGAAGAACATGCTAGAATCAGCTCTTCCTTCAGGCAGAAAGAAGACATGAACAAAGTCATTCTGAGAAAATACTTTCTTACTTTCTAGAAAAATGGCAAGTGCGCATTGGGAAAAATGTGTTAAGACAGCTAGTGTGCTATTTATTTTATATTATTTTATTGGTGGTGTTCAACTTGTCAGATCATGGTTAGAGTACGAATGGCCACAGGGTTGGAACAAAAAAGTTACAGAAAGAGAAGCCTTGTGAGTTACAATTTGAGCTACTGAAATGTTTCTACCAAGGGAGAAAAAAATAGCCAAAGGTATGCTGAGATATGGTGATTCCAGGTGGGGACTCTACGCTTTCCGCCTTGTTTGCTTTTAACTGATCCACTCACTGCATAGAGTTGTATTGTTTTATTTTGACAGGAGGAGAAAGCTCCCTGAAAATAGGGAGGTAGAAAAACACCTAGGAGACATTTACCTACAAGTTAATAAACAGGGTGTGAGGCCCAATGACAGTAAATATAGGCTATCAAGAAGACCAATCACAGCCGGTCTCAGAGAGCGACTCCAGTGGGCCTGTGAAAGCATCAGTCAGCCCACACGATGTGTGTTTGTAAGGCAATAAATCTGATTCTTTAGCAAATACAACCAGCTTACAAATTTCAAATAATTTTTGTCACCTCCAAAATAGACTCTATGGGTGAACTCATTGAGTTATTCTCATGGCTAAAAATACACTAGAGACCCCTCCTTGAGAATTATTTGCACGACTGGGGACCGTTCTTGGGTCGGCCTTACTACAATATCACATCATTTTTTCTTTTGAAAGTAAGGTTTATTTTTTGAAAATGTCCCCCAAAATTTACAGATTTAAGTCTGGTAAAGGACACTCTGAATTGTACTCAGCTAAAAATGGTGATTAGAAGGGAAGACTAGAAGTCATCAGAGATGGACCACATCGCTCGCCGGCTCCAAAGGCCCTTCTGTGGTCTGACCACCACTCGCTTGGATTTCCCATCATACCCCACTTGACCAATACGCCCTTGCTTGAAGGAGAAGAACAGGCCCCAATACTCCACCTGGGAGAGGTTTTCACTTACTATCCGCGGGGCCGTCCCAACCCTCCCTGATGTAGAGAGGCCTGTCCTTCCCTCTCTGACTTTGTTCAGAATCCTCCTTGCGGGAAGCTGTCTCTTGTCCTCAGCTTCAGCCTCAGCCTGCACTTAGCTGAACCCTGAAAGTCAAGAATCCCATTTTATTTATCTTTGAATCTGTTGCTTCCACAGAGTACCAAGCACATAAGTACTCAATAAATGTTTGTTGAATAAGTGAATGAAATAAACCAATTCAAGAGATCATGAAGCAAAGTACTATCACAAAAGAGAGTAGACAGAACAACCTTCCAGGAAAATTGCCTCAAAAACTCCATCACTCTGCTTCTCTCTGATGTGTTCCTTTTGGTCTATTGGTTTAAAAAATGGTCCATGTTTTGAGTCTCACCTTTTAAAAAGTCATAACCACACTCACATGTGCATATTATGCTTAACCTGTTAGGGTCAAGAGAAGAGACAGGCCTTTATACGAACAGAAAGCATCCCAAGTAAAAGAACTGGCGATTAGTATGGGAGAAACAGAAAGGTATTTTATGCCTCCAAATTCTTTGTTTGGTTGCCTTTGAGGGTTTTTACCTATTATTTGCTTAAATATTTCATATGTATGCCTTTAAAAATTACTTTTAAATCATTTCATCCAAGTCATAAACTGAGTCTGAAAGCCATGGACTGAGCCGTGGACTAAGCCAGGCCCCAGGCTGCACAAGCGTCTTACAGGACCAGGAGAGACCAAATGCCACCAACGGGGGCTGAAATGCCCATGATGTTGAATGTCGGAACATTCCAATGCTCAGGGAGCCTCAGTGGTATGGGGGGGACGTTGTATCACCACCTCCCGGTGAGTCCCCTGAGCCCTCCTGCACTGGTCCCAGAGCCCTCTCCAAGCCTGACATTCCCACATGTGGGAAGCCGGGTATTCCTTGCAAAGGGAGTTTCAGCCCTGAACTTTCCTTGGAGCTGAGTGCCTCCAGTAGCTAATTAGCACATCTCACAAAGCACTGATAAAGCCATATATATATATATACATTTCCACTTAATAGTCTGGATATATCAAGCCAGAAAAGCATTCATTCAAATAATGGCCAGGCAGATTGACACCCTTTTGCAAATCTGTGTTCACATGTTCCTAATTGCCGATTCAATAAGAAGTACTGTTAAGTCTTACCCAATATTGCCAAGATGGAAATCTGAAAGTTATTACCACCTCGATTGCTGTTATGGCAGTTTGGGTTTCATATATCATGGGATGGAGCAGCAAAGAGGGGATATGTATGCACCCAGCTGAACAGGAAATGGGAAACTCCTGGACCCCTCCATTGCACAGTGGGAGGTGGGGGTACAAACCAGTAAAATCAACAGGCTTTCTTTTAAATTGATCTGATTAGCATTTCGAACACATTTATTTTCTTTTGTTTTTAAACAAATTTTCTTTTTCTTACATCTAGGAAGAAAATTCATTATAATATTTGTTTTATGTTGTAATCTTTCACTTCTAAAAAATCCAGATCTAATACGTTAAATCGTGTGTCAAATATCTATAGCTTCTCCAGTTATTTAACAATATTATATGTTCATAAAATGGCATATGAATTCACAGAAACTTTACATCTTGGTCTTCATTTGGCGCTTTCCTAGCTCATTTAGCTAGGCTCTGCCTCTTTCCCTGACCTTCCTGCTGAGCTGGAGGGACTGGGTCTCCCTCTGCGGTGTCACACTTGCCTGTTAGCCACTACTACGTACCAGGTGAGCACTCTGTTATTATTTTTTTTCCTGTTTTTGGCCGGGGTTGGGTTTGAACCTGCCACCCTGGCATATGGGGCTGGCACCCTACTCATTTGAGCCACAGTTGCCGCCCTCCTTCCATTATTTTGACAATACTGTGGCATAAATTGCCCCATGGTCTGATGTGACCACCTGTAGGGGCAGGGCACCTCCCTCACCCACACCCCCAGGGTCTGTTCTCAGCCACCTCCTCTGTCCTTGGCTCTCCCTGTTAAACACCTGCTGACCTTCGTTTGCACTCTTGCGATAAGGATCGGATCCCCTTTACTGCTACCACCAAGACCTCCATTGTTTCTGACGGCCCTCGAGCATGAATTTCCGCATGCTCTGTTCTAAATGAGGTCTGTCCCCTTTGGCACAGAGGCTGGAGTTCTCTCTTCTTGTGCCTCGTCTCCCCAAGCAGGAGCCTCTGTTCCACCGCCACGCTGGGGCTCTGGTCGACAGGCTGCATCTCCCAGACGGACACCCCTGCTCTGTCAGTCGGGGACCTGGGTGGGCATGGTAGACGTCTTATCAGCTTGCCTCTCCCTGCGTGGAGTTTTTGTCCCTGAGTGAGCCAGGCAGGGGAGACCAGGGCCCGGATTCTGAGCCAGCTCTGTCTGGATCGTTCCCTGCTATGAAACGGTGGGAGAAGGCAGCCACGTCCTCCTAGCTGCACCCACCTGGAATAGAGCTTCTGCGGTGCAAAACTGAAGGTCTGACATAGGCCAACAGGCTGCCCCTCTGGGTGAGACCGCAGCTCTGTCCCACCTTTTGTCTTCTCTGCCGCACATTGGAAGAAGAAGAGTGGTCTTTTGCCACATCAAAGACACAAACACTAACTGTTAGTCTTTCTCTGGTTCCCGCCCATCTGGATATGCATCAAGCAAATAGGGCTCTCCTTGCTTTTCTGGTTCCATTCAAATATTCCTACCAGGTTACAAAAGACCCCAGCAGATACCCCTCCCACCTGTTAGGAGCTCTCCAGCAGATGACCTCTGATCTCCGTCATGGCACGCCTGTCACCTCCGAACTACCCTCGCACCACACCCTGCACTGCTTGCAAGAGGCCCCTCCCCAGTCCAGGCTGCTGCGGTTTCCGAGGTCACTTCATCAGTCTCTGCTTGTCACTGTGCGTGGCCTGGTTCTTTGGGCACCTTTCCACCTTTGATGACATTTAGCACTAATGAAAGCTGATGAGCAAAACAAAAGGGCTGGGCATAATTTTCATATTTGACATCACATATAAGCAAAAAGGGCCTCACAAAATCCGCACATGGCCTGCGGGCCACAGGTTGGACACTCCTGGGACTGAGCTTGAGAAGGAGAGGGGCGGGTCTCCTGGGCTAAGCACATCCGGAACGGAACTCCTGCCTCACGGAGCTGGGAGCGGTGAGCGTGAATGTGAGCAGGTGTGGGCGTGTTACGGTGACTCCCCCTTATAGAGATTAATAGATTTTGCTGAATAAATGTTTCTCCACTTGGTATAGTAATACCTAGGAACAATTCTAAATGGTATCTTTCTTTTATAATTTTCAGCAGTTAAAATAGTTGTTTCACTAGGGAGCGTGCCTATCAAGCTTCTAACTCTGCCATTTAGGAAGTCAGTCTCCACCTTCAATGTTTGCAATCGCGGCAATGGGCACTTACCTTCCTTTCATTGTAGGTTCAGAGAGTGTCACTTAGTATTAACCAATATGTTGCTTTCTAAACTTTAATATATGTATTCCAGCATCTCAACAAGGTAACTTCCCTTTAAGGCAAAGAATATCTTATTCTTGATGGCATATTCTCAAAAGGTTTTTTCTGAAACAAAAAAAAAATTTATTTTACTCTTAAATTTTTCATATTGACACATGTCTTAGTCCATTCAGGCTATTAAAACTCCACAGACTGGATAACATAGAAATGGCAGAAATTTGTTCTTCACTGGAGGCTGACAAGTCCAAGATCAAGGCACCGGCAGTTTCCTGGTTCATAAATGGTGCCTCTTTGCTGCATCCTCGTAAGGCGGAGAGCAGAAAGGGAGGAAGCAAGTTCTCATACATCTTCTTTAAGGCACTGATATCATTCATGAGGACTTGACTCCCACAACCTAACATCTCCCAAACCCCCTACCTCCTAAGCCTGTGACCTTGAATTTTGGTCCAGCATTGAGACCATTCAGACCATAGCAGCAGATGTCCTTGGCCATGCCCACCTCTCAGGACCATGACAGGGTAGTGGGGTTGCTAATGTCATCCTGGGATTGCACGCAAGCATTTCCATGGATGAGCTCATCACTAAGACTTCTGTTACAGTTTGAACTGTGACACCCCCAAAATATGTAGGATCACTAACACCAAGTACCTCAGAATATGACCAGATTTGCAAATAGGGTCCTTGCAGATGCAGTTAGCAAAGATGAGGTCCTTGGTGTGGGTCCTCATCCAAAATGACAGGTCTTCTTTTAAAATAGGGGAATCTGGACACAGACACGTGCACACAGGGAGGGCGCCACAGGAGGCCTGGAGTTTCAGGCCAGGAACAGATGCTTCCCTGGCACCAACACAGGGAGCACGCCCCTGCCAGCACCTCAATCGTGGACCCCCAACCTCCAGAACTGTGAGATGAGAAACTTATGTGGTTAAAGCCACCCAGGTTCTTTGTTCCAGCAGCCCCAGAAAAGTGGTACAGTGTCCATACACATGGAAAATGGTTTCTGGGTGTGCCAACTCCAAGTTATCAGTAACCTACTCAAAATGTATATTATGTGCAGGAGACACCAGATTATCATAAACCAATCCTTTAAAATAAAGAGCAACCTAAAAGGAAGTCTATAAGTAGGACAGTTAAGTTTGTGAACTCATCCAAGAAAAAGTGCTATATACTTCTTTGCTGATATCACTACCTTTGCCAAGGGGAGAACTTCGAAAATGACTGGTGGGATATTCAGCAATGGGCCATGTAGCACTTTTTCCAGGATGAGCCTGCAAACTTAATTGTTTGACCTCATACCTAGTGGCTAATAGAATCTTTTATTATTATTATTATTATTATTGAATCATAGATGAGTATATTAGTGCAATCAAGGGGTACAATGTGCTGGTTTCATATGCAATCTGAAATATTTCCATCAAACTGTTTAACATAGTCTTCATGGCATTTTCTTAGTTATTGTATGAAGACATTTGTATTCTATATTTAGTAAGTTTCCCCTGTACCCTTCTAAGATGCACCGTAGTTGTGGCTAATAGAATCTTATGGAATCCATTGGAAAATATATTGGAGGAAATTCATTTTAATATGAAACTTCCAAGGAAAATAGACTAAATCGACTGGAAAACAGTAAAGAAGGAATATAGATACATCATCCATGCGAGGAAGACAAGGTCAAGGTTGGATTTTATCTCCTGTAGCGACTACACCAGGGCCTCACAATCACAATCAATATTCATTTAGCAAATATTTATTGAGTGCCTCTGGTTTGCCACTCTTCTAGTCTTAGCACTTATTAAATATTGGTGGAAAACAAAGTGATCTCGTAAGCATGTCTGTAAATCTTATCAAGCTTTGACCTCTACCATTGAGGAAGTCGATCCCTACCTTTGATGTTTGCAAACACGCTCATCTCTGCTCAGTTGCCGTCATCCCCATTTACTGGGACACACATCCATGTCTGCAGGTTCCTGGTGCCTGCTGGAACCTACATGTCTAACGTTTCTCTCCCTCTCTCTGATTTCAGAGGCCTCAGGGTCAAAGTCCTTGCCAAAGGCTGATTTTTATGTTCTAATTGTTATGTGCAAGTTGTGCAGGAGCCTCTGAAATGACCCTAGATCCAGGAGGAAGATGCTAAGGGCAAGAACCAGGCTTTGACAAATGGAAACTGGCCTGTGGGTATCTGTTTCCAGCAAGGTTGTCCATAAGGCTGGCAGATAAATTTAGCAATTCATTTGTGAGCTAGTAGAAGCTTCTGGCTAAGATATATTTAAAAACAAAAAGAAAACCATTTTTTCTCAAATTAACTTCTTGGCCTTAGGTTTCTAGGGATGTTTGTGTGAATCAAACTGAAAAAGCAAATAAGTAAAGCAAATGGTATAATTTGTCGATTTCAATTTAGTGTTTGTGAATAGCCATAGAAAGCCTAATAACAGATATAATTTTATTATCAAAAAGAAATTACAATCTTTGTTCTGTATATTTGCACACACATTAGAAGACTCTGAAAAGAATTTTTTTTTTTTGCAAAGTAAGCCTTGCATTTTTACTCTATCAATTAATTTTACTCTGCCTCAATGAGTTTTTTCCCCCTAGCCTTTAGGAGATCCTGATGTTGTAAATCCTTTAAAATTAACTCTCTGTAGCTGTCTCCCTCCATTAGAGTACATGTTTACACAAGTTTGAACTGTGAAGAGGGAGCTGAAATCCCACTCACTAAAAACTTGGTGCTAGACACCTGACACTAGTGTTTGAGTCACTTTCTCATGCACAGATTTAGAAATGGCGTTTTGCTTCCTCTCTGGCGCTCCACTTGCACCAACTTCTGGCCCTGAACCATGTGGAGCTGGCTGCTCCCTCTGCACCACGGAGGTGGCCACGAGTCGGCTCATTTTGCTACATTGAGAGATTCACTGATCTGAGGGAGTCGCCCCTCCCGGATAATTATAGAAAATAAGACGATCTTGAAAGGCATTCTCGATTTTTTCTTTTCCTGCTACCAAATTTTTAAACTTAAAAATAAATTTGAAAAATAAATCAATCTCTAAATCAATCAATCATTCAATCAACCAATCATAGTTTCCAGATTGGCAGGTTATGTGGTAAGTTAGGTTCAATGCTTTACTGACAGATCTAAAAAATTTGACAACATTCTCTGTTGGCATATGATACACACACAAAAATGCTTTGCTTCCCTCATAAGATGAGAAACCAAATCAAAACTACACTGAAATATTACTGCTATCCTATAAAGCTGATAAAGATTGAATGTTTGGTAACATTCTCTATCAGGAAGGCTGCCGAGAAGCCGGACCTATCATGTCCCTCTGTTGGGGCGCCACGGACAGCCCTGTGGATCAGGACTTACCCGAGTCTAACATGGTCCGGGTATATTCATCCTTGACCTGGCAACCCCACTCTTTAGACTCTCCCCTGAAGAGGCATCTCCAAAATATGAAGCAATATTTAAACACGTTTGTTCATTGCAGCATGATTTATAATAACACAAATATGAAATCGGCCCAAATGTCCATCATTAAGGAACTGGTTGAATTATCATTCATCTACACAGTGGGGCATGATGCAGCTCTAAAAAGAAAAGAAGAAAAATAAATCTAAGCTCTAATTGGAGCCGTTTGAGAATATATTGTTAAAAACTATAAATTAAAAGAAAAAAGCATATATAGTATATGCCCTTCATATAAGAAAAAAATAATTCACACATACAAACATGCTTATCTTTGTAAAAGGAAACACGAGAAGGACCAATCAAAATTAATGAAAATGGGAAAGAATGGCAGGGCAAGAATGGAAGGACACTTCTTTACATCTACCTTGTGGTATAGATTTGAGATTAGAAAAATATTTTCCATATTCAAAACAAAAAATAAATAAAACATAAATATGTTTTTAAAAATAAAGCATAGAGTAAATCTATTTATAGCGCACATTAATTACCTAAGTATTATACAAAGAAAAAGTCTATTTCAAATGTTTGAAACCAGTATTTTGGCTACACTTATAGTGAGGCATATTCTACAAATAAAAATAAAAGTAGAGTGTAAAGAAATCATAGGCTTCAGTATTCAAATTTGTAGTTGTAATATTACTGTCAATCATTTTGAAACTATATAATATTATTTCATAGGGTAAAAAATGGTGAAATAAGTAATTACGTTATTCTTGCTAGGAACCAAGACTATCAGCATAAAACAAAAGTTAAAGTATAAAATGAAAGAACATAAGTAAAAAGATCAGTATTTACAACTAAAATTGGTATGAGCTCATGATTTTTTCAGAACTATTTATTTCATATATATATTCACTAAAAATAAATACAAAAAAGGAGAGCCCAATTGCAGTGAACATGCCCAGAGCCTTGACCGCCAGGTGTATGTCTCGTTCACGGCTGAAAGAAGTCTTGGAGGAATGGTTCATTCCCAGGTCAAGGGAGGAAACATACAAGATGGAACAGCTTATTGTCCCAGAAAGCAAAGAAGTTATCAATGACACCCAGGATCGTATTAAAAGAAAAAACAAAGCCAATGTGAAGGGACTTCCATTGGCCAAAGATGAGGCCATTTTAATTTGAAAAATAATGAATGCAATTGATTGAAACATATATAAAAAACAATGTTTGAATTAATGTTTTAAAAAGTAAAAAAATCCAAAGATGAAGGAGCAGAGCCCTTACTAAACATTTTGGAAATAACTATAATGTCACCTTTTTACCCTAAGAGTTGACAATTGAAAATAAAGAGCTAAGCGTTTATCTTGCCTTCCCTATAAGAAATGAATAACAATTTTGGAATTCAGGGTAACCAAATTCCCTAGTTGACAAGGGGAAGTTCTTGTTAAAAAAGAATTTTGGGTAATGAATCTGGAAAGAAAACGGAATTATAAACTTCATCATTTTGAAATTCCAAAGGAAATACAAAATTATACAAGCATCATTGTAGAATGAAGCCATTTTACAAAAGAGTGACAGGAAACTTCATGGCTTCATTGTAGAATGAGGCCATTTTACAAAAGAGTGATGGGAAACTTCATGATGCAGAGATCAGGCTGTCTTAACATTATGAATAGTGGGACAACAAAACATTTTGTATTTCCTAAAATAATGCACTAGGAAAGGGACATCACCATCTTCTCTCCAGGAAACAACAAAAATATAACCAACTTACATGACCCTACCATCCAGCAGAAAATTCTAAAATATGAGATTTCTGCAGGATAACCAGTCTTGTTTCTCTTCCAAAGTATACAGTATGGAATGACATATGACTAGACTATACGTCTTAAGGCTAAAGGAAGGAAGGAGAAGCAATAGATGAAGCAGCCGTGGCCGAATTCAACAACGGAAGCTAGGCGGTGGCTATATGGATGCAGATTATCCAGGCTGTTTACTTTTGTTTGGACATATTTCTTAGTAAGAAGTTAAGAAAGTATTTTGTTCTTTGGCATATAAAAACCCTGGAGCAATTTGGCCAGCTCTGCTATCCTCTAACTGTTGTAGGTAACACTATAATTGGCAAAGAAGTCAGGGTTGGAAGTTTCTGCTGAATACCCTAAGCTGAACTAAATAATAAATAAGCATTTCTTTTCAAAAAGGTGAACCATCTTAAAGTAGTACCCATAACATAGGAATGCCTCCTTTTTCCTGGTAAATAAATGAAAACTAGAATTTTCTCTTCTTTCAAAACTTGAGGTCGTGTCTAAGAGCCTACCTAAGTAATTCCTTTCTGCCCAAGCAAGTCAGCCACCGACTGGAACTCCGGAATGATGCCTTTCTGGGCACAGAGAAGTTTGGAAAGGAAAACAGCCCCTGGCCATGGCAAGTTTAATTGGGAACAGAACAGATGCAAGAAATAGATGTAAGAAAAGGACAAAAATAACCTCTCAGATTGGTGGCCAAGATTACAAAACTAGATTGCTTTTCTAAAATCGAGAGAATCTCATTCTCAGCACCCTTCCAACAAAACACACACATACACAATTTTTACATTCACTATTAATTTTAACTAGCTCTTCCTGTGCTAACCAGACATAAGGATGACGATGCTGTTTATGTGTGCAAAGCTAGTAAGGTATTTTGACATCTGTGCAACTATCTGTAGGAGGTCTCTCAATTTTTGAAGAAAATCGATACCAGAAAAGGACAAATTAAATTAGCTCTCAAGCAAATTGATTATCTTGCAAAATAAAACTAAACATCATGAAAATAGATTTGTCTTAACTATGTTTAATAAGACATAGTTTAAACTTAACTCCAGGCACTGATTCATTGAACAAAGACTTCCACGTGTTGAAGCAGAGTGTGGGCCTTATCTCACTAGCAGATTATATAATGGCATGATATAATATCACTTCCTGAGAGAGTTTCACAGCATGATCATAAAGAGTTATTTAAACACATACACAAGTGTCACTAGCTTGTTCATAAGTATCTCTTACTCAGTTCTCTTCAAATTATTCCCTCTAGGAGCACCTTTTATGATGTAATTATCATCTTGAGTTTCCTCTTCTTCAATGATCTGGTCTTCGTATTCTGATATCCCTCTTACTTGCTTGTGATTTAGAGTCTCCTAGCATCCGTTTCATCCACCTCATGAAATTCTCTTTGTTTTTCATTTTCATTTTGTAATTATTTTGCCTTGAAAACTCTACCCTGTTTTTTGCTTTCCAAAAAATCAGCAAGTTTGACCAAGAACTACCAGCAAGACAGATGCCGGTATCAATCAGGAAGGCATGAAAGAGTTAATCATACAAGTGATTGATGTATCGAAAATACTTGGCTTCTCTCTGGAGTGGTGTCATGATGATGACTGGGATAATGAATGCTCAGATGATGAGCCCTTCTGAATAAATCAGAGCAATCGTGTGCACTCTCCCCACCTCGGTGGGGTGTCAAATCACCAGAGGAGCTTTCCGAGGTGATTTAGGGCAGGGGAAGGAGGTTAGGGATCAGTTGAGAAAGCTCCTCAAATAATTACAAGTGACATCTCTTTCCATGAAAACCGGTGAGGAAGAGTAGGGAGTGTGCTATGGGGCCCGAGTTGACGGGACAGGGACTCGTGTTGGAGTCCAGTAGAGAAAGGAGCTCAAGAATTGTCAGTTATCAAGCCGGTCATGGAGGGAGAGATGGTCCGGGAACAGGAAAGTGAGGAGCTCTCTGGGAAATGCCGAGCAGTGTGGTGTCATGAGGGCACAGGTTGTGTACCAGGGTGCAGTCAGACATGCGGCAGGGGAGGTGGGCGGATCCGGCCTGCAGGATGCCTGGGACCGAGAAGGGGGTTCGGAATTCACTGGGTAGATAACATGGAATCTGGGAGAACTTTGGAGAGGAGAGGGTCCTGGCCTTCACTCTGCGGGAATGTGTGGGACATCAGATGACGAAGCAGCAAGAGGTGAGGACTGAGCCCAAGCCAGGAGGATTTTTATTTATTTATTTATTTATTGAGAGAGAGTCTTACCATGTTGCCCTTGATAAAATGTCGTGGTGTCACAGCTCACAGCAACCTCAAACTCCTGGGCTTGACAGATTCTCTCACCTCAGCCTCCCAAGCAGCCGAGGAAGGTTTTTAAACACATGGGATTTATCCTGCCTTGCCAAGAAGCACCGTGACCGTGCAGGAGCTAGGATTAAAAAACAGGAGAGAAAACGGCCTAAATCTCAGACTGTTCCGGCTGCTGTAACAAATCACCACACATCAGGTAGTTTAAACAACAAACATTCATTTCTCACAGTTCTGAAGCTTGGAAGTCCAGGATGAAGGCCCTGGCAGATTTGGTGTCTGGTGAGGGCCCACGTTTTGTTTTACAGACCGCAGCCTTCCCACTTTTCCTCACATGCTGGAGAGCAGAGTAGGAGGAAGCAAGCTCTCTGCTGTCCCTTTCATAAGGGCACTAATCCCATCTGGAGGGCTTCCCTCTCATGACCCAATCACCTCCTTTACCATCATGTTGGAGGTTGATTTTCAACATATACATTTGAGAAGGATAGCAACAGTCAGTCCATAACATGCCCTCCCCAAAATATTTTTCCACTGACCCTCATATAGTACTGATAATTTTTCCATTGCTCAGTCCCTCCCAGATTCAAGGCCTCTTTTGAAATGCATGTGCTGTTTGGCTGAGGAAGATCCTTGGCAGGAAAACTCTGCACTATTTCAACTGGTGTACAACCTGAGCCCGGTAGAGGTCCTGCAGACCTTTTGTTGGGACAGAGAAAGGTCTGTTGCAAAGGACGAAATCAATGTCATGAGAAATTCACAAACTAGGGGTCTGTTTGAGAGCTTCAGCTGGCTGAAGGGAAGAGAGTGAAGGAGGGGATGAGAACAGTTCAGAAGAAGCCTGAGGAAAGGTTTCCCGCTCCTCATCACGCTTACAGCCAGCATCTCTGCCTTCAATTTACGTTCAACCCTCACCCCCAGATATGACTTTGGGATAAGGAAGGTAAAGCAGAACTGGCACGTGTGGTTGTGATTTCTTCAGAGAATGCAAATGCACTTACCTGTGTTTATATCCCCATTCAGCCTTGCTTATTTTTTAACAACTAAATTCATAAGGCTTAAAAGTACTTTAATAACTAAAACGATGCTTCAAAGAATGTATGTATTTACCTTTGGATTTTCCAGCTAGTATTGTAATGGGCTGAATTGTATTCAATATAAAAAAGAGATAACATCTACTGAGCAATCTCTCTGAATATATTTTCCAACATCTGATAATAACCATTATCACCCTTTCATTTGCAGAGCAGTTATTTGCATATTATCACCATTGAAATAGCATTAGATAAGGAAAATGTAGACTAATTTTCAAAGTCTGTCTTTTTATTCAAGGACCAATATTTCTCTATGATTAACTGACCCAATTCTACACCCGCACATATAAAGCAAGAAACAAGGGAATATTCTAGATAACTCAGAACAGAATCAACTTTTGGCCTCAGTTATTCCCTTTGTTTCAGGAGAAACATTTTTCAGAAGTGGATTTTGTGGACATTCACTTGTCTATCAGACACCGCACAGGTGCAGATAATGTGAGTCTTATTTCCACTTTCTTTTGCCAGGCTGGTTCTTGCCTCTATTGAGTAATCTCAATGGAAAGATTTTCAGGACTCAGGGTGGAGAAAGCCAGAACCCTCCTCGGTATTGTGTTCCAAAGGCTGGTAACCGCTGTGAGCCGCGCAGCCGGGCTGCCAGTGTCTATCTGCTGTGCGTTAGGTTGGGGTTCAGAAGCCGTGTCCAGAAAGCAACAGGAGCTCCGGAAGTGGCGCACTTAGGAGGAAGGGTGATTAATACTGCACAGTTAGTGGGGTTCCAACTGACCTTCATCAGGGCTGTGCAGTTAAGGACACACGAGGCTTTTTCTTCCTCCCAGGAACGCCTTCTGCCCTTGCGCTGGCTCGCGGGCACATACACACACGCATGACCGCACTGCTGCCAAACCCAGGGTGCCTTCTGAGTCCCATTGTCACTGTCAGCTGGTTTTCAACTAAGTTCCTGATCGATGGTCTTCCAACCATACTGCAAGTCCTAAAAACCTCAAGGCCTTGGTCCAGCTCCAGACTCAGCCCTCTGCAGTGATGAGCTGTTGGAGACGCAGGCGGATGCTACGGGGGGGCCCTGCTGCCACTCATCCCTAGGGGTGGGGCTCCCTGCGCGCCCTGCTGCCACTCATCCCTGGGGGTGGGGCTCCCTGCGCGCCCTGCTGCCACTCATCCCTGGGGGTGGGGCTCCCTGCGCGCCCTGCTGCCACTCATCCCTGGGGGTGGAGCTCCCTGCACGCCCTGCTGCCACTCATCCCTGGGGGTGGGGCTCCCTGCGCGCCCTGCTGCCAGTCATCCCTGGGGGTGGGGCTCCCTGTGTGCCCTGCTGCCACTCATCCCTGGGGGTGGGGCTCCCTGCGCGCCCTGCTGCCACTCATCCCTGGGGGTGGGGCTCCCTGCGTGCCCTGCTGCCACTCATCCCTGGGGGTGGAGCTCCCTGCGCGCCCTGCTGCCACTCATCCCTGGGGGTGGGGCTCCCTGTGTGCCCTGCTGCCACTCATCCCTGGGGGTGGAGCTCCCTGTGTGCCCTGCTGCCACTCATCCTTGGGGGCGGGGGTCCCGTGAGTGCTTCTGGCCAACCACTCAGGGGCTGATCTTCCCCAGTTCTTGTGAAAACTCATGTAGTATTTTTCAAATAATGTGATAACAGAGGGAAAATTAGTCTTTATTGATAGAAGAGACCCTTATTATCTCCACCAAGGGATATGTGCACTTTCGGAAGATGGAAGGGATAAAACTTTCCTTTCCCTCCTTGAAGCCTCCTTCTGTTTCCAAAAGGACTTCCTGGGCGGTGCCCATGGCTCAGTGAGGAGGGCGCCGGCCCCCTATACCGGAGGTGGCAAGTTCAAACCCGGGCCCGGCCAAAAACTGAAAAAAAGGGGGGGCTTCCTCAAGAGCAAAATGGGTTCCCAACAACAACCCCGCCCCTATCTATACCTGCTCACCCCAGAGCAGCCTCAGAGCAGGAGGTGGGAGGACTTCCTGGCCATCCTACACCCTCGCCCCGTCCTTTCCCACCCGAACAGTGGAGTAAATGGCTGCGAACTTGGAGTCCTTGCTGAGATGCTGTTTAGACCTCTAGTGCAGCGGCATTCTGCAGATACCATTTTATTTCTTTATGAATTTCCACGTCAGTCTAAAGTGTCATGTTATTTAAAAATACATCAGAATAGACTTGTTCTTTGTTGGTAAGTTAAAAAAAAATCAGCAGCAGCATGTGGTGAAAGACACACAGCAAAGGGAGAGTTCATCTCTACTTGGACATTAAGTGGCTTTAGGTAAACCCCTTCACCTTTATGGACCTTCACCTTTAAAATAAAGAGATTGAATAGAAATCTAGCGTCAGATTCACCACCTTCAGGAAGAGGCAGAAAGGA
Organism: Arctocebus calabarensis; assembly: GCA_963573935.1. Lineage (NCBI taxonomy): Eukaryota > Metazoa > Chordata > Mammalia > Primates > Lorisidae > Arctocebus > Arctocebus calabarensis. The sequence goes on from CAUYON010145810.1 coordinate 16,283, forward strand.
ACTGAGAATGAGTTAAACCAGAACAGAGGTGTAAGAACATAGGGTTTGAAAGGAAAACTAAAGACAATTATATTTAAAATTTCAATGACAAATAAAACATATTGGCAAACTCATTGCAAGGACCACCAAGGTGACCTTCTCATTAGAGTCTTGTTGCCGTCAGATATTCTCATCTGAAAAACTGAAGTTTTGGTGCAGCTAGGACGTCATAGAAACCATGGTAGTTTTCTCCAAAAGTTCCCACGCCTGTTGAATTTCGTAATATTTCAAATTCAAAATTTTATTATTCATCATGGCAATATTTTAGTACACAAAGCACTGTATTTCTCTTTCCTCTGAATACTACTAACAATTTCTGGAAGCAGTAAGTTATTGAGCTGTTCTCTAGGTTCACCTACAGGTAAGATATTTGTCTTCAGTGGGATTGGCGTCTGTCTTCCAACACTGACGTCCCAGCAGGGAGTTTAGACTTCCCACAATATTTGTCCTGACAGGACTATTTGGTTTAGCCACTGCACACTCTCCGGGCCACACGTGTGGAAGATGAATGTCTGGAGTGGAGCAAGGCAGAAAGAACCAAAGGCAGAAAGATATAATTCAGTCTGAAGCACAAGTGACATTTATAGCCACTTTTTCTGGAACAAGCCAGTAGCTAAACAATAGGTTTGTAAGTTAACTTCTTCCCAGTGACAGCTCATGGGTTTCTTGTTCACTCTGTGAGCAGAATAGTCCCTGTAATCTAGATTTCTACCTGATTTTATTAAGCCTCTTTTGCTATTTCTGTCACTTAAAATGCATGTTCCTATTCCCATCTCCACCTACAAAATATGTAGAAATGCACTACAGACCTTGAAATCTGAGAGTAAGGGCACAGATAGGAATCTAAATGTGTGACCCTAATGTCCTTGAGAAGGAAACCGCTGACGGGGGTGCTCAAAGCAGCCACTGGGAGAGGGAAGTTCTGCTGCTCGGCCGAGGGGATCCAACAGAAAGTTCAGTCTGATCTCTCTCGGAGGTATGAGGGCTGGGTGAGCAGAGGGAACACAAGAACAGAAGAAAAAGGGAGAGCTGTCAAAAGTGGGTGCAGAGGCTGGGAGGATGCAGAGCACAAAACCTCCCAGACTGGGAAAGCACAGAAGGCCCACGGTCTGGCAGGGAGCACCAAGGAGCCTCGGTGGCCCCGTTTGTCCTCACCCCTCGAGTTTTTCTCTGACGTGTTAAGTATTTGTTACTCTTCCATGAAAACTTACATCCAAGGACAGCTAAGATTCATCTGGACCTTCATTTCCTTACCACGCTTCATTCAGGCTGAAATTCTCCAACCATCTGTAAACACTAAAGGAAAAAAGGAGAGGCAATCATTTCCCAGAATACAACCAACATGCAAGTCAGTTTTCCAAGTGACAGGTGTCAGATGCCCAGGGAACCAACAGGAGGTGCGAAGAACTCTGTTAGACCCAAACTCTCCGGCTCCTGACAGGTGCCACTCCCTGAATTCAGTAGAACCTGCCCTGCCACCTTCGCATCCCCAGATGATATCATCTCTAAGAAATGCCAAAATAAAAACAAAATCCAATTCAGTCCTAGATTCTCACACCTCCCCAATTCAGTCTCCAATGTCCTGCCCATAACTGAGTGCCAACTCTCCCCCACACTGTCTGGGTACTGCTTACCAACTCTGCACTCCTCTGAAAAACTCAAATAAGACCCCACCCACAAAGATCAGGAAAATGTTCTCTTGAAACTTCCTCTAAATGAAGATAACAGTGTGAAAATATGTAATGAGCATGGGTGGTGCCTGTGGCTCAGTGAGTAGGGTGCTGGCCCCCTATACCCAGGGTGGCGAGTTCAAACCCAGCCCTGGCCAAACTGCAACAACAACAAAATAAAAAAATACATATGTAATGAGCATTATGTAGCCATTTTTACATTTGGGCTATATGAGAACCACCTTGGGACTTTATACATAGCCCCCCTTCGGTCTCCCCACCCTGAAAACCGTGTCAGAGGTGGATCCTCCGAGGACGAGAGATGGCCAGGCCCCTTGGAGAAGGGCCCAAGAGCCTGTGGAGGCATTTCCTCCTGGAGGTTGAAGCAACGGGAGAGGAAGAGGGCGTCGGGGGGTTGACGTGAGGCTGGCAGCGAGGCTGTGAAAATTCACAGCTGAGTCAGGTTCTCTCTACGAGTCCAAATCCACAGGCCTAATCTGCATCCCGAGTTGTTTCTGCTCCGACAGTGAAAGGAGAGGCCTGGAGTTCTGCAAGCCGGAGGGCAGGGGCGCTGCACGCAGACGCAGGCCTGTCCACGTGTTCCTTCCCAACTCGGTTTCCCAGTCCGCGCTGCGTTCAAGCTTGCCCGCCTGTCTGCTGCTCTGTTGGGGGAAGGGCGTCTTGTGAGACCCTCTGTCCGAGATGACTGCTGAAGGCCTGATATCCTGAGGAACTGACCAGAGAAGTCTGAGGTCACAGTCTTCAAGGCAGACAGAGGCGGAGAAGCAGCGAGCGGACGTTGTCTTGCATGAACTTGACCACACGCATCCAGCTGGGGCGTGCGGACACACCGCGCGTCGCCTCCCCGCAGGGACGCACACATGTTAGGTCAATCCAGGACTCTGCCCCACGGAAACAGGTGTCTGGGGCAGTAGCCAAGGGCTGGCAGCTAATGGGGACACACAGGAGCCTTCACTTGTACACTGACCCCACTGGGGGTGGTGGGTACGGAGACGCTTGTGCTCCGCTTGCACCTGCCAATCTGAGCCGGCATGGTGGTCGGGCTGGTGACCGCGGCGCTGCGCTGAGAGTGACTATCTTGAGTGGAATGGTCTGTTTCCTGCCATCTGCGGTCCCAGAGCACAGAGTGAGTGGGGGGCACTGCGAGGATCGCGCATCTTCAGGAGACGCTGGGGAAGAGCAAAGGACTGCGAGCCTCCCTGAGCAAGGCAGGGGCTTGAGGGCTGGGCCGAGGGGCAGACGTGGCAGTCGGGCCGCTGCAGCCCCGTCTGCGCTCCGTCCGGCGGAGTGCCTGCTCGCCTCCGGCTCTCCTTCCTCAGCCCTCCCGCAGGCGCTCCCCGGGGACTAGCATTATCCTCATTCCAACATGAGCAGACTGACCTGTGGAGGAGGCAATTTGCCAGACTGCCTGCCCCAGAGAGGATCCTCAGCGTCCAGCCTGGGCCTGGGGGACCTGAAGCCAGTACATTTCCAGCCGTCCACAACCTTCTTGTGATCAAGACCCTCTTTTCACTCTCACAGATCATAGCACACCCCAAAAGGCCTGTGTGTATGTGTTTACATATACTTTTGTTTTAATTTATATCATACTATAAATTAAAACAAAAAAATAAATGCACATTCATTAACTCACTTAAAGTTAAGAATAATAAAATTAGCATTACATGTTAACAAAAGCAAATCATCTTAAGAAAAATAACCTGACTGTTGAAAACAAAGGACGTAATGCGAACATCATTGTTTTTGTATTTTTACAATCTTTTTCACGTCTGGCTAATAACAGAAGATTCTGGTATCTATTTCTGGATTCAATCTGTTACAGTAGCACCACATAGTCCCTAAAAATCTCCAGTGGATAAGTCATGAAAAAAAAGTCTTAGAATTGTTATGAAAACAGGTTGTACCTCAAAGACCCCTTGGAAGGGTATCTGGAACCCCAAAAGTCTTCTGACCACAATTTGAGAAGTACTACACCACGCCAGCCCCTGGGTGGAGAGGGGAGGTTGGGTCTGCTGTGGGAGGTGCAGGGCCCCAGCTGTGTTTGCTGTGGGACCACCTTCCTTGATGCAGGCTCAGGATATGAACCACTGTTAAGAAAGTCCTAGTAGGGTGGCACCTGTGGCTCAAAGGAGTAGGGCGCCGGCCCCATATGCTGGAGGTGGCAGGTTCAAACCCAGCCTCGGCCAAAAACTGCAAAAAAAGAAAAGAAAAGAAGGTCCTAGGAACATTGTTTTAAGGACCTCAGGATGGAGGTTTCCTCTAAGGATAGGACAATTTCTCATTTGCCAATGTGAGAGGTGAGAGTGACTCTGCCACCTCTGTGTCCACAAAGTTGCATTGCTTAGAAATTGGGGAAAGCCACACCAATTCCTCCTACCAGACCTGACACAGCACAAGCCCCATCTTCTGAGTATCTTCTACAGCTCATGTTCAAAAGAATTACAGGGTTCTACTATGATTCAAAATGCTGCTTTTAATTTTCACTGTGAAAATGCACACCTTTATGTGGGGACTCCTGGCCTTTGTTCTTCCATGAGGCTAAGCAGAGTCAGCGTAGCATTTGGAATAATGACCATCAAAGTGAATGTTCCTGTCATCCAGCCCGCTGGCTCTTCAGCTGGCTGCCGCACCACCGACACTGCCAAGGAGGAGGTGGCAGGTCCGCCAGCCCCGCTGAGCTGGCTAGGGCGCCAGTTGTCTACACCAGGGACTTCTAAGGGTTGGTGGATTTAAGACTTCTAAAGGTTGGTGGATTTAAGGCAGAGTAGGGAAGAGCCCCGTTTTAACCCAAGGCGTGGTAAGTCAGCCCAGCACCTCCTGGAATCACATCCGTGACGTAACATCTGATTCTCGGGGTGAACATTAAAAATGGCCAGTGCAGATGTGACTTCTTAAGACTCTGTCCCCTGCTCTACAAGGCCCAAGTCTAAATGACGCACACTGGGCCATCAAAGGTTCCATTTTCTTAATAAACAACAACCTTCATTCTCAGCTCCAAAAACACAAAGTCCATCTCGTGTCTCTACGAAAGAACTCCTAAGCCAACTGTGTTAACAACGCCTCGCATGCCAGTATTTCTTTTATCAAATAACATCCTGAAAACAAGGCCTACATTAATTTTTTTAATTTCTGTGGTATACAAGCTGATTAGAAAGTTGGTTCTGTATTTGATTAAGTTCTGCAGAAATTGGGCTTGTGATGAATCATTAAACAAAGACACATTTTTTTTTTTGGTACGGCAATAAAGCCTCCAATGATTAATTAAGGGCACAATGCCAAAACAAGTCTCTTTGTTTAAAACGCAGTGGACAAGACAGCCTTGGGAAAGTTGATGTCTTAAGTAGACGCCACAACATGTTTTCAATTATGTTCAGGAAGACAAACAAGAATAGGAATCGCCAACTGTTTAGAAAGATAATTTTTTTTCTCCCGAAGAAAGATTAGAATTAAAAAAAAAACAAACCAAAAACGGAGCATTATTGATTTAACACAAATGCCATTTGTTGGGTCTTTTGTAATTTCCTTATTAGTGTCATCGTTCTGGAGTTCACATCCCCCCTTCTGTTATAGCGCTTGGCACTTGTTCAGCTCGTAGCAATATGACACAGTAAACACGCAGTGACTGCTCATATTAAAATGTTTTATTTGTTGTAACCGTACAGATGATCAAGCGGCGCGAGTCCTAAATTATCCCAATCATTTCCCAGGCTAATCAGAAGAGAGGGAATCAGTGACCGTCTCTATGAGATGGACAGACAGGCCTGGGGTGCGGAGCTGAGCTGTCAGTTGGGAAGCAAACAGCAGCAGCAAGGTTCATGCAACGTCAGCGGTCCGCTGCACCATGGGGAACGCACCCCTCTGCTCCCCGAAACAGACATCCGGCGGCAGGCTTGATACACAGAGCGAAAGATGCTTTCGGAAGCAGCTTCACTTTGGGTCGCATCAGCCGGTCGGATTCCATTTGGATCAAAGCGTCCCATCTCAATATTAGCGGCAATGACAGGTCGGGCTTTAAATAAGGCCAGCTCTTAATTGTAAAATGCTGAAGACAGAGCAGGAGCCTGCCGGTTTGGCCCCTCTCCCCCAAACTGTCTGGAAATGACCTCAACTCATTTGGAAACCGATGGAAATAGTGCTGAGTGGGGGCTGTGGGGGCCGTGGGCTCCGGGTCTCCAGAAGTCGCTTAGACGTATCACTCAGATATACCTGCAGCTCCCTTCTGCTCCCTTGTTTCCCATCCCACAAGGCTTTGAGAAATGGTGAATTATTCATTTTGCTGCTAAGTAATGGTTTTGTCTTATCATCAGCGTTAATGATGTTAGAGACTGGCCTGAGAACGGCACAGAAGAAGCTCCGACTTTCATACATTCCCTGGTTTCTTTGCTCCACTAATGCAGTTTGAGTGGCCACTTGGCCCGGGGCTCTGTGCTGAGTGCCAGGGAGAGCAAGGCCAACCTGCAGGCCCCTTCCTTGAGGCACTTAGACTCCAGACTCGGAGACGTGCAGGTGGGAGCACTAATGTGAGAGCGTGGGCTTTCTGGAATGGGGGGCGGCCAGGCACAGCCGGGCATCAATTCTGCTTTCCTCTAGGAGGGTCCAGAGGCCTGGGGATGCAGAGATTGAGTCAAAAACGCGGAAAGCCTGAGGTCTGTCTACAACCCCTTAAATCAGGGGGCCAACTATGACCCACGGGCCAAATCCCTCTGGCACCTGTTTTGGTAAAAACAGCAAGCTGAGAATTGTTTTTATGTTTTAAACGGTTGAGAAAAATCAAAAGAAGAATACTACTTCGTGACACGTGAGAATTACATGAGAGTCAAAGTTCAGTTTCCAGAAGCAAAGCGATCTTGGGACACCATCATGCCCATTTTTATTTTTTATTTTTTGAGACAGAGCCTCAAGCTGTCGCCCTGGATAGAGTGCTGTGGGCATCACAGCTCATAGCAACCTGCAATTCCTGGGCTCAAGCGAGTCTCCTGCCTCTGCCTCCCAAGTAGCTGGGACAACAGGCGCCCGCCACAACACCTGGCCATTTTTTGGTTGCAGCCGTCATTGTTGTTTGGTGGGCCCAGGCTGGACTCGAACCCGCCAGCTTAGGTGTACGTGGCTGGCGCCTTAGCCCATTGAGCCACAGGTGCCGGGCCCCTTGGCGAGTTTTTAAGGAGAAATACTGTATCGAGCTCCATGGGACAGAAATGTGGAGGTGAAGCCCCAGAGGGCAAAAATGGTCACTATAGTTGCTTTTTCATGGAAGATCTTTGTTTTGTGGAGTGTGCGGGAGGGCTTGGTGGGGCAGGTGGGGCTGAGTGGAATTGCTCTGCTTAGCAGAGGAAAGTGGGACTGGTCATTGTGAGTGGGAGAGAATTTAAGAAGAAAGCTGGGGAGCCTGTGCAGAGGAAGGAGAAAAGGAATAGCTGGGATTTTCTTTTTTAATTAAATCATAGCTGCGTACATTAGTGCAATCATGGGGTACAATGTGCTGGTTTCGTATGCAATCTGAAATGTTTTCATCAAACTGTTTAACATACCCTTCATGGCATTTTCTTAGTTATTGCATGAAGACATTTGTATTCTGCATTTAGTAAGTTTCGCCTGTACCCTTCTAAGATGCACCATAGGTGTGGCCCCACCAATTACCCTCCCTCCACCCCAACCTCCCCCCTCCCCTCCCTTCCCATATTCTTGTGTTATAATTGGGTTATAGCCTTCATATGAAATCTTTAAATTAGCTTCATAGTAGGGCTGAGCACATTGGATACTTTTTCTTCCATTCTTGAGATACTTTGCTAAGAAGACTGTGTTCCAGCTCCATCCGTGTAAACATGAAAGAGGTAATAGCTGGGATTTTTCCAGAGAAACGTGTGAGCGGTTTTATCGTGTCCTGCTGTGGCTATGTTATGTCACCCGTATTTTTGTGTTTTCCTCATGAAAGTTTACCCACATC
>CAUYON010145812.1:0-62500 GCA_963573935.1 Arctocebus calabarensis
GGGCGCCTGTGGTCCCAGCGACTTGGGAGGCAGAGGCAAGAGACTCGCTTGAGCCCAGGAATTGGAGGTTGCTGTGAGCTGTGATGCCATTGCACTCTATCCAGGGTGACAGCTTGAGGCTCTGTCTCAAAAAAAAAAAAAAAAAAGAAAAAGAAGTTGGTATCTTCTGCCTCTTTGTCTTCTTCCTCGAAACTCCCTTTTTATGTTCGCTCTAGCTTTCACCTCAACTAACTTCCCTTTCTCTAATTTTAAAATAGTATAGTGTTTTTAAGATGCAAATAAATCCCTTGTTTGCATTTGCAGACGTGATTACTTATACACATGTACTGGGTACCTCTTAAGTGTCAGGCGGGGAACTCCATTCTGGAAGTAAGATGTGGACTGCCGGTCTCTGCTCTCAAGGGGTAGATAGTCAAATATGGGAGGCAGACAAGTAAGAGAATATCCATAGGACAGCCTGGCAGGTGGGAAGGAGGTAGGGTGGCACAGGAATACACAGAATATGGGTGGTTAAGTAACCTGTAAGATAAAATCTGGATATTGGCCTCTGTAATTCCAAGGTGGAAATAAGGTGTTTCCTAAGAAGTGTTCTTTGAGTTTACGAGTGTAAAACTTCTTCTCACTGGGGAAATCAAGGACTTCTTAGTTGAGGAGGAGGTCAACAAGGCCTGGTCAAGCCATTTGGCCTCCCTTTCCCTAGGCAAAAAAGAAGAAGTTTGAGTTAGATGACCTCTAATGCCCTCTCCAGCTCTAAAACTCAGAGTCTGTGAGTTTTTCCTTTGCAGTTCACTGAAAAATCTAACTAGCCTATACCTGTTTTGAAATCTATGTTAACAAATGACCCATAAAATAAATAAGCACAAAATTCAATTTTTTGGAAAAGTAGTCTGGCTGTAGAACTGAGTGGCCCCGTAAAATATTAATTTGGTCATAGAGTGGAAATGCGAAATGATTGTTAAATGAGTCAAGGCCTTATTTGTGGCTTTTGGTTCATTTAGTAAGATTACCCATTAGCCATGTGGCCAGCGTGGCATGCATGGCTGAGCAGCTCATGGAAGCATCCTAAGAAATGTTAAATAAAAATTATCTTTCTCTAGCCTTAGGAACGTATTTCTGTTATTTTCAAAATAAAGACTTCCCAGCGTTAAAGTCTCAGTCAATAGGAAAATAATTACATTCATTGTGCTTAAACTTCTGAATCTTACCTGCAAATGTTGTCTAATATGTTCTAATATGTTTTTATGCCTTTGTGAAAGTTTAGAGGTGAAGTGAGTGTTGTTGGTATCTGACCATCACTTAATTCCATCACTTAATCCTGTCAAATTCCTATTTGCATAAACTCTCTCTGTGCTGTTAGAATATGTATATATAATGTTTCTCCTTGCAAATGCAAAGTGTTTCTCCTTATCCTAAAACACTTTTTTTCCTTTTTAGTAATTACCTTAGGTATCTTTACAAAAAAATTTCATCTCCATTTTTCTATTTTATCTATATCTTAATAATAATACATTTAGTAACTGTTCTTGAAATCTTTGTATAATAATCCATCATGAGCATTCGGTGTTCCTTTATCTTATCTGCAGAAGAGACTATATACTTTTCTCTTTGATCTTTTAAATGAGGCCTTCCCACTGTGGCTCTAAAGATCAACCAAATGTGTTAATCTCTTAGTATCTGGCTATTTTTAAAATCTCTCCAACCTTTTCTGAGTTTTAAAGGATGTGATTATTATAATTCAATCTATTTACTTCCACACAAACTCAAATGGAAATGAATCTTCCTGAAATAGACACATTTTCTTCCTCCCAAATATATATCTGGCATTGAAAAAAAGGCACTACTAATTTGAATCTGAAGTCTGTTTCCATGACACCAAACATCTGGATGAAAAGTAAAAAATTCAGTAGATGTTTTCAAATATCCAAATATTGCATCCATAAATCGGTTAAATGATTGTCTGAATCTTTCCATATCTATATGAGTATGCATGAAATACCTGGCATGGGCAGTCCTTTCTCACAGGAAATAGTACCAATTTCGCAACTCATGCATTCAGTAACAAGTATGTGTTGGGCAGGTATTTCTGTAGGAAATACTGTGCTCTGGAAAGTTCAAGGTTAAGTAATTCTTGCATTCTGCCTTCAAATAATTTGCAGTCCACGGAGGGCTATAGCACCAGTGCACATATATACATAAAGAAAATAGGGGATGAAATAAAATGTGCAAGTCAGGAGTAGAGGAAAGCACTGTCAAAGTTTAGGGGGAGGAACTACTTCTGGCTTGGGAGAGTTTACCACTGTTTGCACTGACTGTGATTGATTAGTAAGGTTGGATGTGTTAGAATCGTAGAAATGGAAAGGAATATTGTGATCACATACCATTTGAAATACACTCTTCTTCAGCAGCTAGATAAGGGAATTGTCCTGAAATCAAATAACCCTAAATTAACCAGATGATTGCAGTAGTGTGTGTGTCATTTTGCATTAGCACAGCCATTGGTTGATGGAAGAGTTTTTGGTCTAACGGTATTTCTCAGGTAGTTTTATCAGCAAATTTATATTCATTTCCCTTAGGAGTTTTAACTACACTTGTGAAACATGCTGAAATTTATTCCCTGTAGTTGTTTTAAGAAACATCATCAAAATTCCACCTTATCCTTCGTTTTTCCTATTTAGATACAAAATTTTCACAGTTCCATAGATTAGTATATTGAATGTGTAAGCATCTGTCTTACAAATTTTGTCATTGTTTTAGCAATTAGATCACAACTCTGATGAACTTTTTATAACACCAAATTCTCAAGTTTTTCATGTGTTTGACCAGACTCTAAGTATAGACTCAAGTAGAATGAGTCATTTCCCTTTTTTTTTCTTCTTCTTCTTTCTCTTCTTCTCATTCTTCTTTTTTTCTTTTTCACTTTTTTAAATAAAGGACAACTATTTTTAGTTGGAAAGGGAAAAGGAGTCAACTGAGAAAAGTCCAGATACTCTAAGTTGGGCCTTCTGTATTATTCAGTACTAATCTATTAACTCAAGGGACTGAAAGTGAAGGGTATCTAGTTTTAAGTGAAGCTGAAATCAGGTGTAGAAATGATGCCAGGAATCCATTTTCTGTATCTGTTCATTCTGATTTAGTCTGTATGTGCTTAATTCTCAATCAGGTTCTCATTTGGGGGCTGCAATGTCCATCTGTATCTCCAGCCACACACTGGCTGAGTAACCTCAGTAAAAAGAAACACCCTTACAGTTCCTGATTGATTCCTGTTAACCTAACTTGGCTTCCATCTTGAAAGCAGCCAGCATGATGACTTGTGTTGATTGACTAAACCCAGGTCAGTTAACCACGTCTGAGCATGTCCCTAAAGTAAAATCAGGGACCTATTGCCAAAAGGAAGGGGAAATGGTACGTTAGTAAAAAACATTAATGTTAGAATGGAAAGTACTCTACTAAATGTCAGGCAAGCAGGTGGTATGGTTATCCCAGCTTCTACCAACACCTGTTTATATGACCTCATCTACATTACTTAGCCTTGAGAGCCTCGGTTTCCTCATCTATATAAATAAGGTCTCAGGCCAAGGGATGTCTATAAATCTTTTGAGTCTAATGTTTTGTGGTTCTGTTCTTGAGATCTAGAGACAAGGATAAGACATTCAGAAAATACAGAGATTTAAATATAGCAACACAAATCAAGAAAAATACAACCTGTTTCATGTATAAGTGCTTCAGGTAGTAACAGAAGTTCGGTGGGCAGTGGAATAGCAAAGGGTTTTTACTGGTTCCTGATATAGTGTTTAGAAGCTCAGCCAACTTAAAAAACTTGAAAGGAGTGTGTGTATGTGTGTGTGAGAAAGAGTCAGTGACAATCAGAATTAATTGTCTCCAAGTTAATTATTATAATTTCTCTAGATGGTTTAGATCCTGTGTACACCTTTGGTAACCTTTTCATTTGCCATTATAGAGACTGTGTCTCAGGTATGGTCTTTATTGAAGGTGACAGAAGTATGGACAAAGCTTTGGTGAAAACTGTGTCTATTTTTTTTTTTATTCCTTTTACAAATATTTAGAGATATTGAGACAGAGTAGGGAGAAATATAAAAGGAAAATCCCAAGGTTTTACCTTCCTAAAGTTATACTTAATAAAGATGTGAATAAGACATAACAATGAAAAGCTAAAAATTATATGTACCAAGTAATGCTATGGGAATTTGATGGAAAAGAGGTTACTTCCCATACAAGGATAGGATGGATTTAAAATACCATTGTTGTATCTTCAAAACTCATGAGACATGTACATCCTATTGATAGCGTAGAATTTCTTGTTTACATAATAAAAAGGTATTAAATTAATCACCATGGCATCAATTTAACATTTCAGGAACAACACTTATTTGTTCAGGGGTTACGTCCTCAGCATATCTACTTGTACCCCATTTAAGTAAGCATGGTCCTAGATCAATAAATGATATCTGCCCAATGTATTTTCATTGTCCACCTTAGCAATATTGCTTAGAGGGTTTCTTATATGAGTGGCACCATCAAAATCATGGTCATCTGAATTAACTCTATGAAATATTTATCTTGGAGAGGAGGAAGGAGAAGGAAATGGTCATCATAAAGGTCAGTTTCCCAGTATTCATTCAAACTGAGATCCTGCCCAACAAGTTACTTAACCATGCGTCTCAGTGGTTGTATTACATCATCACAGAAGTAATTTGACAAATTGCCCAATGTTCAGTCTTCAAAGCACTTACCTAGTCAACTTTATAGACCTGCAAATGAGTCAGATTCATACAATAGGATAATCACTTAGAGGGCAGAACTGGTCCTGGCGACATCTTGCTTTAAAAAATATTCAGTGAGAGTCGCCACAATGCAAAAGAATAAACAATTAAGTAATTATGATTTTATTTCTTAAATGAAGTGCATAAATGAGTAATAATTATAATAAGTTATTATAATTTTAAAATTTATATTAGACTTTAGATGTTATTCGAAGCTGCATACACATAGACAATATGGGAGTATAGAATCAAAAAGTTCCCATCCTGTGGCCTCGACAACTGAACCACATTCAATGTGTATTTTTCCAGATGTTTTTCTTGCACTACAAGCATAGATAAATGTGTATTTAATTTATTTATCAATAGTGGATAATATATATTGTTCTACGACTTGCTTTTTTCATTCAATAATATATGAAGACAACTTTTTCACAAGAACTTTACATTTTATTTGATTATGATCCATTTGATAGACATTTAGGCTAAATGCCTTCTAAATCCTACCTTTTCATTCATTGTGCACTTCTAATTTATGAGGTGATTCAAAATGTCACTTAAAAATTTAAAACATCAGTATAAATCCTTTCAACATAGCATGAAATTTTTGGTAAATCAGTTTCAATTTGGGCATCATTGGAGAGGAGGTAATCATAAAAGACAGTGATTTCACCTGCAAACTGTCCCGCTTATGTATTCTAAGGACATTATGGATCTGTTTCTACATATCTGATAAACCAGGTTATCGCTGAAGGGTGGGGGGAAGGCAGCCTAACCAAAGTCAGCATTTTGAATAAAGGTAGTATCTTACTTCCAGATGAATACTTAGCAGAAAACAATTTTAAAATATTTTCTATCTACATGAAGTCATGAGCCATCCTTGTCTTAATAGCTTTTTGAACAGCTGATATTCAGATCTTCGTAATTCACTTCTTCTGTTCCACAGTGGCTTCAGAATTATTTTGAGATGTGAAAAACTTTAGCCTGTGTCAGTTCTTTCTTGATGAAGGGAGTCATCATCATCGTGATTATGTTACGAGGCTTGCTCTTACATGTAAGCTGAGCCACCTCTGGCCATCTGTCCAGAGTGAACTGGCCCCCAACAGTGAGCAGACGAAACTAGAACTTTAGTCCAAGAATATGGAAACTGACAACAAATTATTGCTTGTGGTCTACTTCCAGTTTTCAAGTGCAAACACACCAAAGTTTATTTTAAATATGAGCCAGTCAGACATTTAGTAATATACATCAAAGAAGAAGTGAAGGCTTCCCATGTTTATTATTTCAATATGATGTCTGTTCTAATAAAGCAGAAGAATGCATATGATAGACCATGTAGCAGAAATTCTCCAATTCCACAGTTTGGCCTTAAATATATACATATATTTGTAAATTAATCCCAAACACATTGCCATGGTTCCAATTCCTCTGGAAGCTGATTGTTTTTCATCCCTTTTTTAATTTTAGAAATATAGTGGCTGACTGCCAGAGCACTTTCAGATAAACAGTCCACCCCATGTATAAAAGGGGCATGGATTCACGAATGTTCAAAACCCACAGACCGTTATTTAAATAAGTTAAAGTTATTATGGTCTTCCCTATTAATTAAAAAAAAGCCATCTGTGCAAGGTGAATTTTGGTAAGGTACCAATTTTTTTAATGATTGTGGATGGGATTTGCAACTGCTTTCATCGTGAAAGTACAGCTCAGGGATTCCCAAGATAAAATGCACTGTTTATGTAATTCTGTGGTCTTCGACTAAATTTCTAATAAAACGCTGGAAAGAATTCTTGTTAGTCAGTCAGAATTTACAATCCAACTTGAAAGAATTGGCTCTCCAGTCCCATCCGTTTCCATCCCTTCTTCTACTTTCTTAAATCCCAAACATTCATTTCATCTAAACTCTCTTTCTCTCTCTCTTTCTCACACACATGCCCTATAACCCACGTTTTGTCAGAACTATCTTAGGCCAAAGCATGACACCAGTGAGCAAGACTAAATACACACAAAAAGATGGAAAAGTCTGCATGAAGACGCAGTACCCTGGAAGGCATGACCATTGCAGATCTGGACTCTCTTACGATGCAGCTCCTTGTTTTTATTTAAATTTTTCACATTTTCCAAGTTCATTTCCATTGGGCAAATATAAACCTAGGCCCTCAAAGTCATAGAGGGACAAAAAAATCAGAAGGTGCCCCTCCCTTGAATTGGCAGGGAAACACCGTGATGAGGATTTTTAAATTGTTTTTTTTGCCATCGCCACCACCACCTCCAGTGTTTTCAGTCAATTAAAATTTGTACTCTAGGCCTTTTCCAGTTTGAAGCCACACCAGCGTCAGTGATGAGCAATCCTTCTTGTTTGTGCAGTCATTCATTATCTCCATTACCAAAAGGAGAATAGAGGACAATTACATTGTTTGGACGAATCAGAGTGTTAGGAGGAGTATTTGTCATGGTGGCAGGGTGCAGCACCTGACAGGCAAGGATTGATGGCCAGGAATGAGTGTGAGTGGCCAAAGCAGCCTCATAGGATGCAAATTACTGACTGTGGATTCCAATTTATCCTGTTCATTTTTCTTGCCCGTGCTGAAGACCATTAGTGGTTTTTGAAGCAGTGAAGGGGTCATTACTAATGTGGGTAGGCTCGAAGCAGGAGGGGGAAAGGAGGGGAAAAGCCTTCTGTAATTACACAGCTTTCAGGAACAGGCTGGAGGCCCTAGCCAAAAAAGTGTCAACACCTCGCAATCAGAAAAATTTATTTTCATTTTATGCTTAACCCATATTAACTCAACATTATCATCTTTCTTTGTTAACATTTGCAGAATATTAAAAGCCTGGCTTCTATATTAATACAAATCTAGTTAACCCCTTTTGCTATACAGGGGATTTTGTTTAACCTAATGGCATTTGGGTTTGCTAATAAGTAATTGTGCACATTTTGGATAATGTCTGCTATTATGGAAGATGAAATACCTGAAGAATAAAATCTTAGATGATTGAAAAACGTTCACTTTCTCAAATGCTAGAATGATTAGAATGCTCTGAATGGAATACTTTGTTGTTCCTAATGTCACCCTTTAATAATGTGGATGGGAAATATTTTTTATTAGAGGCTTTCTAGTTTATGAACGACTGACATGCTAGATAAAAGTTTACTTTTTTGTTGAAGAAAGCCACAGAATTTAGAGCAGGGACCTATTTAGCAGACGTGCTTCATAATTATGCACATGCCAGTACAGTGTCTTTTAAAGTAAATGCATTATTCTAAAATAATCCTTGATATCAAAATGAGACAGAAAAATGTGTTGATAATGGGAGAACTGTTTATTATAAATGTTGGTGAATTTCAATGGGAAGTAAAGACTGAAACTTATGGCTTCATTATCTTATTGCCATACTTTAAGGTCAAATATAAAACTTCTATATGAAGCATTGCACATAATTAACTCCTTTTGATGTGCAGTCATTATATGTGACCCTGTTAACCCAGAGCAATAACCAGTAAAAATGAAAGACTCTTCCACTGTCCCATACAAGAGTCTACTTAAATACACTGTAAGTAAACTATATGTCATTCATTCCGTTTCCATGGCTTCCAAGAATAATTATGATTATGTACTATTTCACTTTCTAAACTTTTACTGTCAATAACCTCAGATAATTAGGAAATAATGATTATATTGAGCCATTTCACAAAGATAACTTAGCATAAGGGCTTTATAGAGGATTTCTAGGAAACAAAGTAAAATGGGCCCAAAACCAGTTCCCCTAGTGCAAGAGAAAGGATCGTAGATTACCAAAATTCTGATGCCATAACAAAAGTGCTTTTCATCTCTGACTGATTAAAGAAAGAGAGCAACTTGAACACCTTGCTTTTTACCACTGGCCCTAGAGAGTGTGACAGCAACGTGGGGCTGCTGATACAGGTTTCTACATTCTCGTCCCTGCCCCTATTTCTCTACACATGCTAAAAAAGATAAGAGTAGGAAAACCAAGCCATAGACAAAGAAATCACTAAGGTGGTTTCATTCTTAGAAGTAAATGACTCTTTCTTAACTTCTGATACATCTTTTAAAACATTTGTTTTTTCATTAGCATCCGTACCCTTCCGAAGAGCAGAAGAAACAGTTAGCGCAAGACACAGGACTTACAATTCTCCAAGTAAACAACTGGTGAGTGACCCAAAAATCAATGTCTTTCTCCCATGGCTAAAATGAGATTTCTAAATAATTGTTTTCTTTCTTTCTTTTTTTTTGCTTTGTTTTGTTCCTAAAACAAATGAGCTTGAGGAGGATAACTTCTGTGTTTCTACCTTGAGGAATGAAAGTAGTGAAGAGGGAAATGGTTTCTGTAAGATTTATTCCTTTTCTCTTTCTCTCCCCCTCTTCTTTTCTTCTCTGTCAGTCCTCTTCTCTACCTCACTTTTCCCATCTCTGATGCTTTAAAATTCTCAAATTGAACCACAAATTGTGTTCAGGTCATTCCTGTTGAAAATAGTTACACCGTATGTTTTTGCATGGTCCTGCTAAGGAGTTATCAGTTCTGGGAAGGATTCTTTTGTCTAGGCTTTGAGTGCTGAGATAGTACAGGCTTTTTACTATCTCCTAATAGAAATTTATTTATCCTAATTTTTTTTTAAATAGGAAAAAGGGTTTTTCTATTTTTAGCTTCATGATTTGCTAGATTACTCCTGTGATGGTGCATGGACCATCCACCCTTTGTACACGGCTTAGAGGGGAACTGAGGAAAAGGAGGGGCAGAGGATTAAATAAAATGATCACAGTGGCCAAGAAATGATATAGGAATTACTTATCAAAATACTGGCCCAGGTTTTATCAGCAGCTTAATTTTGTTCAGTACATTCTTGGGGTGATGTTCAGATTAATTGAACTGACAGTTCTCTTTCAAAATTCAGGGAAAGTATTTGCACGGATTTCAGGCCTTATACAAACTTAATTACATGGAACTCCATTTTATCATTCTAATTCCATGTAGCAGAGGTTGTATTTACAAATGAGAAGTCTCTGCCTTTATTCACAGCTTTCCTTAATATATTTATCAAAGCAGGTTCATTTACAAAGTGCTCTATCTGTGGGATACAGGCAGGCAGACATTAACAAAGCTTTTAGGTTTATCAGGCTCGCTGCCTGATGAGCTACCCGAGGGTCAATTGATTTTGTGGTTCTGTGATTCATTTTTTTCTCATTTTTCTAGGATCACAATGAGAGACATGCTTGGAGAATTAGCTAGTTTGTCTGCCTTATCTGTCAGGCAATTTTTTTTTTCCCAGGGAAGTCAAGCTACTTAAATTGGCCACAGGAACTGCCGTTATCTGACTTTAATGCACCCTATAGTGTGGATAGCATTTCAATTACACCAGTAACCAAAGCTTAGCTGCAGCCCTTTTCATGCCTAGTGCTGTACAGAAAGTGATGTGCCTACCTACAGAAGCAGAAAATTGAGTTGCCTTGCTTCTGTCAGGGTGATTAATGCAGAAATAAACTGCTAACCTGAAAAGAAAGGCAGAAAGAAAGGATAGACAATACAGACTTGAATTCACTTTAATTTTCTTCTAAAGATTGGAACTGTGTACATCTAAAGATACCCTTTAGACCAAAAAAACTTGGAATAAAGGCTATAATCTCCAGAGGGGGGTGTGTATGTGACTATACGCTGATAGGAGCTTCAGAGTGTAAATACACACATGGAAACATATATTCTCATTTACGTTCCTAGCACAACTTATCAGTGGTCTGAAACAATAAAATAAATGCATTCAGCATTAGCTATCAGAGACATGTGGGTTCTACATGTTATTTTATAGATACTGATTACCAGACAGAGCTTACTGCAGACACAGTGGTCCTGGGTGCAGCTAACATTGCTTTAGAATAGTGATTTTTGTACTTTTTGGACAACCAAGGAAGGTTGTGATGGGAATTTTTGAGAAAAATGCCATATCTCTATGCTGATACTTAGCCTTGACATTTGATCTTGTTCTTTTTAAAAGTGCTATTCCGTATCACCCTGTCACCTATACTTTTTGATGTAGTCATTGTATTTGGAGAATGAAGAATTTTTAGTACCTAAAAACCGGCATTGCCCACAATTAGACACCTGGCACCCGGAAAGAGCACCATTCCTCTCTGAATTCCGTTGAGCCCTAAGGCATGTACAAGGAGTTCAGCCCATGTGATATTTTAGGGTTCTTGTTTCTCTATTCTTTGAGCCCTATTTGCTACAGAATGCCAAGGGTTAGGATATGACAGTCTGTCACGCAGAATACTTTCCATAATACGGTCTAAACGTTGACACCTACGTCTCTACAAAGTAAGTCCATCTTCCTAATTTTCACACTTCCTTCTGAAAAATCCTGTAATCCTGCCCTCGGGTCCAATTCTTAGTTAACGGCTACCGTCACTTTGGTAATAAGGTGTGACTCGTGAGGATAGTACAGCAAATACCTCTGAAAGACTAGCAGGAATTTACTATCAGGATCGAATTTCTGAGGATTTAAGAAAGAAATTTAAAAGAGAACACCACTTATTTTAGTACATTTTGAACCTGCCCAATGTCTTGATGAAGTCAGCTTCAAAACAAGAGAAAGCTATATAATCTAATTTTCAAAAGGCAGCCTAGTCACTGTGCTTAACTACAAAGTCATGAGTAGGAGAGATGAGAGGGGCGGACTGCAAACTCTTCCTCCAGGCCCTGAGAGCTCTTGGTCAAAAAGCACAAGAAATCAGAGTACAGTTCCTAAACCTTCTATTCATTTAGTCAGCTGGGCTAGGAAATAACACCCACTTCTCTGATTGAGGCCAGGACTTCAGGCTTGCGTGTTACAAAGTTTGCATCCAAAAAAATTAGTGTAGTATGGAAAGCCTTCAAATCAGACAATCATGGAAGACTTACTGTTCCCGTTCTGCTTCTCACTTACCTCTTAAAATAGAAAGGCTGTGTCAGGTCAAGGTAGTTAAACATTCGCTGCAAAACAGCTTCTATGGTAAGAAGCAGTGGAACTGGCTCCATGCACTTGCCGGCAGCAATAAGCAATAAAAACACACCTGTTAAGATCTGTCCATAATGATAAAATTTAGGAACAGATAAGCAAAAGGGAAGTTTAGGAGATAATCAAGAGAATTTTAAATATGTGTTGCATCTTAGCTGCCAATGCAAGAAATAATCTTAATGGGCACTTCCGATATATTTACAGTAGGGAGTATGCAAAAAATGAGGTGATGCAACCAAATAAAAATGTGGTTTCAGGAAAGGAATGGAATAGCTCTCAGAAGTCCATAATCAATCACCCAAGGAAGACTTTCTTTTAAAAGAGGATAGCCAGTGTGCGTACCTCACTGCCCAAACTAATCACGATTGATAAGCCTGGCTTTCTATGCTGGTTAGTTGGTGGAGAATCACATCAGCTGCAGGACAACCTAAGTGCACCCACTAGGAAAGAGGAGTAGGAAGAACCGAGTATCCTCACCCTGAACACTCTCCTCCCAGCGTAGAAGCAAACATGGTATAATCTGCTTCAATCATTGATTCAAGCTCTAAAGGTAACATAGGATGGTGGGTAAGCACTCAGGCTCAGGACTCAGACTGCTTAGGGTTAAAATCCTACTTTCAGCATTTGAAAGACATTTGACTTTCAGCAATTACTTAACCCCATAAAACCTCAGTTCTTTCATCTATAAAATGGGGATAATGGTCAGATTTATCTCATATGGTTGTAAGACTCAGAAATGCCGCACACTAAGCCCTTAGCAAAGTGTTGGCACATGTCGTAGCTATTGTTAAAATAGTTGAAAATAAAGAATTGTAAAGTGAGAGAGAAATTTGATTTTATACAGTGATTTTTAAAAAGGCTTATAAACAGAAGTGGATTTTTCTTCCAGGGAAATAGGTATTTTTAAAGGGGAAAAAGTTGAATGTAGACAGCTCACGATGCCTAGCTTCTGTATTAAACCAAGATAGACTTTTGTAATTTCTCAGATGTTATTTGTAGTTCTTGATGCCACAGAGGTAAGATTAGGGAGCCTTAGGAAATAAGTGGATTCAAATAACTGGAAAAGTTAGACATTTTGAAGGCAAGGTAATATTTTCTCAAGAGACACACATTATTGTCAATGTCTAATTCATTGACAAATTAGAAAAAAAATTTTAAATGAGGAAGTTCTTGCTTGAGTGATTTGTTGAAATCCATGTATACATCTTAGACAATAGCAATCATTGAAACAGGGCAAAGTCTTTGATAATTATAATCCCTGAAGCTAAAATGACTAGGAAAAATCATAAGTCATATCCATAGTCTCATATAACCGTCCTCCACGCTATATCAGAATTACAATGTTAACTTTAAAGTTCCTATCTCCAGATTAATGTTAAAGGGAAGAAAGACTGTACTTCTACAAACTTGGGTCACTGTAATAAATACACCGAAATGCAAATATAATCCACAGGGTGACTTATCGAAAGAATACAGGTATACCACAAATAAAAGACTGACTTTCTTAGAGAAGACTGTCTCCAGGCATCTCCCCCTCCCCTATGGCTTTATGAAAAAAAAAACATAAAACTTAAATTTCCAAGAACTTTCCAATTGAAGGTGATTCAGAGAGTTCCTTTGTATGATCGATTACATGTCCTTATACGGCCTCTCAAGCTGAGATTAAATATCTGTGTCCTCGTTGTCCCACCTTCACACCAAAAGGGTCTTCCACAGTCATCCCAGCTCTAAGAGCTTTTCATAATTGACCCTTCTACTGCAGAACTTCTTCATAGAAAGCAGCAGTTTTTCTTTTACCTGTTTCAATTTGGCCCCGGTGATGAGTTTTTCTAGAGTGTATAGGAGCTTGTTCAATTAGGACTAAAGGATCGTGCAAGAAGGAAAGCACCCGTTTTCCCTTTGTAGCCTCTTCTCTTCCCCTTCAGGAAGGCTCATTAGCTGTCCAGGTGACTTGGTTTTCATATGTGTACAATGGAGTGATGCTGAGACAAAAGGAGTTTATGTGTGACAAGTTGTAGGTTAAAAGCACTCTGGAAATAAAAGGTAGTACTTCAGATAGAAGATCTTCTCAGCCCTGATTAAACTATGGACAGGAACAAAATGGTAGCCTAAAGAAAAGCAATCATTTTCCTCTGGATTCATCAGCCCAGATAGATTGGGATGCCCAGATGCTCTCTTTTCCTTGCTGCTTATACATACTTGAAGGGCAATAACAGAGTGCTAAGTAAGTTTCTAGACAGAGGGTCAATTTTAGGTCTTGTGTCAGTGAATCTCCAAGCCCAATTTGCAGCCTAATTAGTAGGATGCAGGGGAAGCGGGAGAAAAGGTTGCACTTTTTTTTACAGCCAAGAAAAGTCATGTTCAAAAGTGTGTGCGTTGTCCTTCCACCGCAAAGAGCAGACACCAGGAAATGTGTTGTAATATTAGGACATCAAGAGTAAGCTGGGAATTAAATAAAATAATTCCGTAGTAAACATATGGAATAATTGGCCAGTGGTGCAAGAAATCTAAATGAGGTACAGAGACAGCTGGACACTTTGATCTCAAGAGAGAAAGGATTGAAGGATAGAGTGATAAACCAGGGAGGTGGAGTTGAGATAAACCTAAAGGGAACGAGCCTGCTGGACTAGATAGCCTCTCTCTGCTCAGCATTTTCCACCGCGGCCATTTGTTAAGCGCATAGCTGCCGTCTTCAGTGATTATTTCCAAGTAACATCTATGTTTCTGAATAAAAATCCATTTGAATCTCAAGTCAGATTTGCCAGGTGCTAGATTAATTGTCAGCATTTAATGTGCTGAAACTGCTGATGCTGAGGAAATGAATGCAAAAAAAAAAAAAAAGCATGTGTTTGAACTCCACTTTGTTGAGCTTGAGGTGAAATGCTTCTCTTTCGGATAACTTCCTATACCAGAAGACTCAGCCACGGAAGGAGACTGAGATGGCAAGGGGTGTGAGTCCAACCAATCCTATGAGGTCGGTGGCTAAACCCAGAGCATGTTTCTTACCAGTGGTGGCTCACGGGATGAAAGAACTGGACCTGTGTTAGCAGCACCGTTTCTCATCTCTGCATCTCGATACAGGTTCCAGTCACTCTGTCTCCATGATCATAGTATCATTTCTTAGGGATCTGCAATTATTTCTGAGAATAAAACCGAAAGAAGGTGGGAAGAGACCTTAAAAGATGTGAAAAGAAAACACATGGTGTATTTTAACCAGAGAAATTGACCTGAAATTTAAGTGGATTTTATTTTGTTCTGTCGACAGCGAGTGTTAACTGGAGGTGACCAGGGCATAGATCCGTGGCATTCCAATTTTGAATAAGAGGAAGTATTACCATATTTTCCCATTTTACTTCCTGCATCAGATTCATGAAATTCCCACCCTGATCTGGATGTTGATGCTATTTGTCATACCTAGGCAGCTGTGCCTCCAATCCATTGCTGTGTCAGACCAGCATTTCTAGACATCTTCTATCTTCTATCTAGGATAGGAGGACCATTTCCAGAAATTTAGATTCGGTCTAAATTTGGGCAAGCTGCTGAGACTCAGCAAGAGCCTTTTAAAAGTGGTAAACAAAAGGAGTAGAGGAGGAAATAAAGGAAGGGATTGCCAGCAAAGGGGACTCAAAGGGGAGGTTTGCTGCAATCCTTTACATTCAATTATACCAGCTCCTTTGTGCTTTTCCCTTTTGCTCTGCAAAGAAAGAATGAAATATGGTTTTCATAGCAAGCTGGCAGCATTATCTCAGGATGCATATTTCTTTGCTGGGTTGGAATGCCAATAAGGGGAGAAAAAAAGTTCCTCGTTTAGAAGAAAGTACAGTGCTACAGAGAAAACACAAAAGGAATGCAACAAGTTTCTGAAACAGTTCCAAAAAAATGCCCCTTAAAGAAAATCATTAAATGGGAACTTTGGGGAGGATAAAATTTCTCATGCTGAAAAGTTACTGTTTTTTCCCTAAAGTCTCTAAATAGGGGAAAGAAACATGTCAATTCTAAATGTGTCAACTCTTCGATATCTGAAGATTTTTAGAATTTGCCCCCTTTGTCTCATTGATGAAGACAATAAAGAAACCCCAGACAAGTCCTGCGTCAGGCACAAGGCTCTAACCTTCTTCTGCACTTCATTATACCAATATTGGAAGAGAGACAAGGTTTACTCAAACAGGGCCTTTATCCATTGCAATTGGCATGATCAACTTGGTTTTTCAAAGTCACACGGAAATAAAAGTCTATATTTCAGTGAGTTGCATGATTGTACAGTAAGATAATACTGACTTAGCTATTTACTAGTTTTTAAATTGGAAAATAAATGAAGATTACTCATTGGAAATAGTACCTAGTTATCTCATAGCAACTGATTCAGTAAGTATTCCTAACCCAAATCACACAAGGGTAAAGTAAAAATTATATTTTAAGAAAACACTAGAAGAAGGAATTTTCAAATAACCCTCAATTTTATTTCTAGAAAGGAGAAAACAGAAAGGGAACTTATCAGTGCAAAGTTTACATGAGCCCCTAAATAAGCAGCTATGAAAGAGAAGAATATGCTAATGATGTTATTTAGTGTCTCAAAACATTTTACTCTTAAAAATATGCATCTGGTGGCAACAGCCTGGTTCTAAATTTTTAGTCCTTTATACCATGATGATGCCTTTACCAGTCATTCTCTTTTCTTCATTTGTTTTTTATTACTCATAGTGTTGAGTAATTCTTTAAATTCTTTCTAGAAATTCACTCTCTGAGAGATAAGTACCTTATGAATATTCGTTAGACCAGACCCCAATTCACTTCACTCATTTATTCATGCATTCATTCACTGAAGAGCAGCCTTCTAGAAATTACTTCATTGAGAATCTGCTCTGTTAATGAGTAAATGGAGGTCTTATTAACCTCATGGTCTTCAGGATTTGTTTTGTTGTTATTGTTGTTGTTTTCATTATGTAGGATTTTTCATGTATGAGAAAGTGGGCAGGGGTGAGGTGGGGCTTCCCGATGCTTGCTGCAGGAATTCTATCCATTTCGTGTCACTCAAAAATTATTCCTTCTATTCTCTAAACAAGGAAAATCATTTTTTATCAGCAAACTCATTAGAAACCTGGGTTAAAAAAATATAGAGCTTCAATTTTGTTTTCTTTTTAAAGTTGCTTTTTCAGTCTGTTTCCTGCTTTGCCTTATTATATTGTAGGCTTTTTTTTCATAATCATAATAGAAAAAAAATCTACTTTCTGGTTTGGTTTGGTTTAGTTTGGTTTTTGTGCATGAATCAGAATCATTATTGCTGACTGGTCATTTAGTAGAAATTCACAGCTAACTCTCATCCCTCACCCAGAATCATTAATTCTGTACTCAGGTCGAAACACATGCAAGGTTCTTTCTCTTTTTCTCTTGGAAGGTAAACATTTAGAGATAGGAGATTTCCCGTGTGTCTCTAGATACAGCTAATCTTTTAGATAAGTCCCTCCAGGGTGGCCTTTCAGGCTGTTTCATGTCGGCCTCTTGAGTTCCAAACTTCCTTAAAGCCTTTAGATAAGCAGCAAACTTTAGCAGTGATTACTCAGGGAGGGGGTGGAACCCTGAACTCATCCCGCAAGGTCTGGGTTCAAATCTACCTCAAAGCTCACAGGTGAACATCTCTTTAATGGTCTTGGCTTAATGGTTTCAGCTCAATTTCTTGAGGAAGAAATGGGTCGTCCTCGACTGAGGGTAAGTCATGAGAATGCCTGCTAGAGAATTCCTTTTTCCATTATTCACAGACAGATTTATACAGTTGCCATTCTGGAATTTCAAAGTTAAACCGTCCTCCATTGTGCACCTAAATCTTGGATATCATTGCTTAAAAATGGTAAAACACGTGGCTAGCTTTGTCTCTGCGTGTTGTTTTCTAAAATTCATTGAAGTACTCTGTTCAGAAGTGATGCCCATAATCTAATGGTTCCACTCGAAGTGGATACAATAAAATTCAGAAAGAGAAGGACGGAGCAGTGACCTTGTTGCTGGCGTTGCGTAGTTCCCATTTTGACCTGATTCCTACTGTTTATTTGTCAGGGCAGTTGAAAAGATACCTGGTATTCTTGAGTGCCTATGGGCAAATTTCCTCTTCATAAAGGTTTGTGGAAAGTGGCACAATGGAATTTGATCACAGCTGGTTTATTTCCTGCGTTACCTGAGGCCAGGTTAGATAGGGTAAACTCCCAAGTACTTTCTCAGCCAGGAGTTACTAAATCCTGTAGGCTTGGATCTGGGGGACCCAGTGTGGCTCTTTGCTTTCTGCTTTGTAGGTTTCCTGTTATCCTGTGATGTTCCCCATGGATTCTGTGTTTTTGTGTTTGTCTTAGGCGGAATGGGCTGCCATAGAAAAAGAAGGTGAAGGAGAAAAAGTAGAAACTCTCTGTGGCTAGAAGAGTAAAAGTCCTAAGGATTAACTTTCCTTGTCATTTTTTTCATAAGGAAATTACAAAAGCAGTGTCTGTCAACAGGAAGCAAGTAATGTGTAAAATAATTAGCACCAAAGGGAACATAATAGGTTACTTATTAAAATCCATAGAAGTATTCTATGACCCCATCAGGTCCAGGGACCAGTGGTCACATGACTCGGTGTGCCTTTTCTGAGGTGAGCGCCCCCCTTCCCCCCACCATGTACTTTGTCAGCTTACTGGCTTCTGACATTAAATAAGCTTCAGGTGTGATTTATTGAGTAGCCTTTTGACAGGAGTGAGAAGCTGAAATCTTCTAGTCCTTGCTGAGCCTCGGCTCTATTTTCATTACCTTCCCCAAGTATTACATTTAGTCAACCGAGTTATGTGTAGTTCTGGGAACATCGCTTCTGCTCCCAGAAGTCATTGTTCCACTCATAATAAAATTATGCTATCAATTTGCCACAAGAGAAACACTGGAGTTCACTAAATTATTACCATGTGTTTTGCACTAAAGACAAAGTGATACCAATTAAAAAAACAGCCACCCCTGGATTCTGTTTTTTAATGGTGTGCAGAGAGGAGTGAGCCTGGCTGGCAAGGGAGGTCATGTCTCCTTTCGCCACATTACAAATTTCATTTTCCTTAATTAGAAAATGGCACTCATGGAGAATGAGCGGGGGGTTTAAGTGGGGAAAGAAGAACAAAACCCGAGCTGTGCCCTAAATAATATGTCAGAAAATGACAACTTGCCTCCCACAAGACTATTTCTTTGAAAGATTTGCTAGGTTACATTAGGCTCAGATAGATTTTCCTGGAAATGGGGCCATAACCTATAGACTAAAAAAATGCCTCTGCTCCAAAGCTTAGCAGGTAAGTCAAATCCATATTTGGGTTCCGTCATAGCAATGAGTACTCTGTAGCTCTCACTTAGGGTAACATTTTTAGGATTCTGTGTCCCTGGGGATGTCCGCATTAGTTATACTATCAGTGGGAACTAATATCCTGCCATCTCAATTCATCTTCTACTAGATTAATTAAAGAATTGCCAATAATTTGACCTCAAAAGGAAAGCTTGCCTATCCTATGCCTTGCATAAATAATGCCTGCCAATTTTTCATTCAGTAAGCAATGAAGTGATTCAAAATTTTAGCTATTAAGAATAAGTCAAATGCCGTTACAACAGAAAATCTTTGTACAATGAAAATTATTTCCAGCCCCATGCAGTAGTTCACTAATTTTAAATAATACTTGTAATGACACAATTTTATTAAGCAATTGTGAGCAAAGCCCTTATAGTGTATTATAGTGAATAATACTTTTTCTGACAATAAACAGATAAAAGTTCCTTAGAAAATTGGCACCTCATGGAGGTGGAATGATTTTTCCAATAATTTCAGTAAATCATTAAAAAAGGAAAAAAAAATGAGGATCTTGATTGCTAGACCTTCCTAGAAAGTCTTCCATAAACTAACAGCAACATGAATAGTAAATGGATCCAAAGAGGAAATGATTCTTCTAGACATCATAACAGAATAAAATTAGTTGTGTTTTATGAGTGAGATCCCTCATCTCCAGCTGTGTTTCCAAACTAGCCGACAGTCTAAAATAAGTTCTGAATTGATTTTGGATTCTTTTCTGCCTTTTAGGGGACGAATGGTGGTTAACTCTTAGTAGGTATTCATAGTTTTTGTTGAATTCCCAAAAACACTAGAGAGAAGGCTAGAGAAGGAGATATACATGAAAGCAAATTATTGAGGTGAGAGGGTGACTGTGAATGGAGATCAGGTTTGAACTGAGTTTTGAATCTCAAGAAGGAACTGTTTGGGTGGTAGGCTAGAAATAGCATGAGAGACCAGGAAAGTAGGGGACTTTAGGAGGAAAGGAGAAGGGCTCAGGAGGAAAACAGCTTTCTCGACTAGAGAAGAAGACATTTGCAGGTGCACAAAGTATAGGGAGTGAGACAGACACCTCAGTCGACAGGGCTGCAGTGGGGACAGCATGGAGGAAGTGTCAGTGTCCAGGCAAAGCATGATCCAGTGTCCATGTTTTAAAAGGAATGGACTGGGACATTGGTGCTTGGTCTAATTCCAGCTCAGACAATTTGCATGATCTTGGGCAATTTAGCTTTTCTCAGTGCCTATTCCCTCTTCCATAAAAGCATGGGGACTGGGTGATTTTTAAGGTTCTTTCTGTCTTTAAAATTCTATTATTTTATGATTGTAAGCCTGTGAACTGAAAAAAACCTAATCAAAGCAAGTGGGATGAAAAACGATTTTAACCATTGTATCTTGAATTGATGAGAAGAAGAGATGGAGAGACCAGTCATAGTAGACTGTAGGTGACTTAAACAGAGTCTGAATTGGAGACTTAGCTATTAAAATGAAGAAAAAAGGAACCGATTTTATCTCTATTGTTCAAAACCCTGGCAGGTTTTGGTGACTAATTCATCATGGGGTGGGAATAGAAAAAGGAGCTACAACCCTGGACTCTGTGCCTTGGGAGCAAGGGTTTAGGTATTCTTTCCACAATGACAGCAGATTTGAGGGGACCTGATGGCTTCTTTGGGAAGATGATTTTGTTTTCACACTAGATAGCATAAAATAAAGATGAGCCCCGTAGGGGAAAAGGTCAGAATAACAGGAAGCACTGTGGGAGTGCATAAGGGGAGGGAAAGGTAAGGTCTGAGGGTACAGATGTTATTTGAGCCCTGGGAGCAGATGAGTTTGTTCAGAAAAAGAGAGGAGGCCTTGTTGACAGACAGCTATGGGAGCAGCTCAAGGGTTTAGGATGAGGCCACACTGACTACTTTATGTAGAGGGGCCCTGAAAAGAACCCCACCATATACACACACACACAGCTTCCTACCACCGAAAGCTATATAGAAGAGTTTAACACAGTTTTCAATCTCCAGTTGGAAAGACCAATTTTGGGCCAAGGGTGAGAGGGGTTCTTATGTCTCTCTCAAGCACAATTTCTTCATAAAAATGGAGGAATGACCAAGGAAAGAAGTGCAAGTCTTCTTCCAAGTTTACATAGGTGAATGAAGGGATAAACTTTTTGTATCATAAAAGTTTTGACTCAAATAGACATCTCACAATTTTCCATAGTTGAGAAGGTTAAAAATCTTAGAAGAGGGTGGAAAATCAGAGATTTAAAAAAATCTTTGTGAAATTCCTTGGCATCCTGATCCCTGATAGGTCAACAGCAAAACCAAAACCATCTCCTTCATAGCGCGTCGTTGATCTGGAGGTGTGTAGCACGTGGACCTTTGGATGTGAGTGAGCATCGCTCTGAAGTAATTTACTTCCAACAGTGACCATTCATACACTTTTGGTCTGTCACTTTCATAGCGATTTATAAATTTTTAAAAGGCAGCACTAGAGAAAAATGAAATAGCATCTTATAAAAGTACGTCGTGTTTAGCTTTTATGTGGAAACTATGCACCGTGCCTTATCTTGATATTTTGAAAAGCTGTTTTTATAAATCCCTTCTTGTAAGGTACATATCTCTATTCACAAGAGTAGAACTCACATACGAGGTCCAAGTTACATATGGAGTTTGACAAAAGCCATTGAATTTGGAGTCATTGACATGACCAGACCAAATGATGTTCCTACCTCACCTTCATTTATTAAGGTTGTCTAAACTGACTATCAACATGGAGGAATAAATTTGGGAATCTAGGAGTAGCAATAACTATGCTATTAAATATTTCGATAATTGAGACTTTTGTGATATACTGCTAACATCACATCTGGAGATAAAATGCAATTTAATCAAATCTTTCCTCCCCCTAGGCATGTTCTTCCCATAAATTGTACTTTACTCTCAAGTTTCTCTAGTCACTAAACCAGTTTCTCGCCAGAGCACTTATTTCCAAAAGATCTCTTTCTTGAGTGGCTTGTTCACCATTTGTATTGACATGTTGCCAGGCCAGAGTTCACCTTTCAAAAAAGAATAGTATTCCACATCAAGTCTTCTTCTTGAGTAACACTAATATAGATGAACCCTCGAATCCCAAACAAATCTGCTTTTCAATGTGAAACAATTCTCTTTTCCACTTGAATGCAATGAATGGGGGACTTAGCCTTATTATCCATTCAGTCCTGACTATATTTGGAGTAAAACATGAAAATTCTACAATTTCTTCAGGAAACTGGGCATTCATCATTTCAAAAAACAAAAAACCAGTATGACAGGTTGAGCCATTTCATGAGACTGTTATTTTGTGACTCTTATTTGAAGGGGAGCACTGAAAACAATATCAAACATAGTCGCTTCATCATTAAGATAAAGCTGAATTTTATAATAAATCTCTCACATGGTTTCCAGAAACACATGCCTAACAAGACTCAATTGCACTCACTTTTCGTTAAACCTGTGCTCAGGAAAGAAGATGTGGCTTTTTACCATCAGTGTTACAGACACATTTAAACTAACTGAATGAAAGTTTTGTTCCAAACCTAGTGCACAGTAGATACTCACCTAATATGTATTGAATAAATGAAAACATGGTCAATGGATATTTGGTATCTGTATCAGAAGATGCTCCTGAAAGATCTTATCTAAGTGATAAAAACAGTTCAGAGGTACTAATCCTTTACTTAGAAGCAATCAGAGACTAAATGTAAAATAGCATTCTTGTCAATTCTGAATAGTTGCTAATAAAGTGAAGCTGTTGAGCTAAATATTGGATAACTTAAATGAGATAAAATATACATACAAAAGACCTTTTAAATAATATATTTAAAAACTCTCCTTTACAAAAATATTGAAGGCGAGAGAGGACCACTCAGTACACTAAAAATAAAGGCCAAAGTTGAACAGATCAAGTCCCCAGGTCCACCCCCATTTCTGATACCCCACATCTGGCCTCCAGAATCCTTTCAAGTATTAAATTATCTCAAAAGGAAAAAGAAATACATAAATGGGGCTCAGCGCCTATTGCTCAGTGAGTAGTGCACCAGCCACATATGCCAAAAGTGGCGGGTTTGAGTCTGGTCCAGGCCTGCTGAACAACAATGACAACTGCAACAGAAAATAGCTGGGTATTGTGGCGGGCACCTGTAGTCTCAGCTACTAAGAAGGCTGAGGCAAGAGAATCACGTAGGCCCAAGAGTTTGAAGTTGTTGTGAGCTGTGATGCCACGGCACTCTACCCAGGGCAACCTAGTGAGACTCTGTCTCAAAAAAAAAACGAAATACGTAAATGGAAGTATCTCAGTCATATAAGTTAGTTTCTTTCCTATGTAATTTCATAGAAGTATTGTCAACTTAGTTTCAAGAAAAATTAAAGGCCTTTTTTTTCCTGATTATTATTATGTCACTTGTTCATAAATGTTCTAAAAATTAATTAGTAAGATACTAAGAGTTGAGATTCTTAGATTATGTTTTAAATACATTTTCCTAAATGAAATATTTATACTTTATCCAAATGGATATTGGAATTTTTTAAAAAATGAAACATTTGGGAAACCTCAAGACATCTTGAAAAAAATCATATTGGATTTGGATTTGGGCTGAATTTGTTACCAAGTGGCTTTTGACTTGAAAACTACTGTATGCAGAGGTAAGGGAGAGAAGTTGAGCTGAAAACATCATAGGGCATTTACTTGAATTATTTAATAAAAAGAAGAATTTCTGTATCTAAACAAGATGATACTTACTGAAACAAAGCTACCATTAAAAACTTAACAACCAGCTAAGAGTGGCTCCCACTACCATATTGCATCTGTGACCTTGGACTCTAACCAATTATGAAAACCCAGGGCAGCCACTGAACAAAGCAATTACAATGGGAGTCAAACTATTAAGGAGCCAAGAGTTCAGTAGCTTTATGTCTCTGCCAAGATATCCCTAGAAGAGTATATAATAGGAATTGAATAATATTAACATTCCCACATGGTAGTTTAAAGCAACTTACAGTATATTCTAATCTGAGCAAATTTTTCATTTTGATGACTATGGGAGTGGTTATTTTATTTTTATATGTACTTTTACAAACATCTAAATTGAAATAACCAATAGCATAAAATTGCCAGTGATTTAGCTGGCTATGAACTTGTAACCAAATACAGTTGGAAGGTTTTTATCCCCCACTTCAGCTCTCAGGTAAATTTCACTGCATGACAGCATTTTATGCTAGGCAGAGCTCATACAGGAGATGAAAAAGCATGAAGCATAACAAACACCACAAAGCCAGTACAATTTCTTGTTTATAAAGAAAAACAAGGAATGTAAGCTACATTGAAAGGTGCTGGTTGAAAGGTATTTTAAATGCCTTCGAGTTAAAACCATCAGGGATCAGAAAGCAGAAGGCAAATTCTAGAGGCTAGTCTACCAAGGGAAGAGGCTGATGAATTGCCTTGTGCATGTTTTAATTAAACTATCATCTTGAGATTTTTTTGTGTATCGATTTGCACAGTACTTAAAAAAGCTTCTTTCCCCTAACTCCCTCCTTTGCATGTTAAAGCTTTGTGCCTTCAGCTTGACTTTATGAAAAGAAATTACTCATCTTTGGAATTGTTATGGAGGGGGAAAAAAAAAAACAAATGGGTGGACATGTTCCCTTCTCCTTTTCAATATGTTTAAATTTCAACTGTTCATATAATTATGCTGGCATGTATTTCTTCCTGGCTCTAGTCATGCAGAAAAATTTTAAACATGAGAAATTGGACAACTCTAATGTGGTGTAAAATCTACTTACGCATTGTATTTCTTTCAATATTCGTTACCAATAGTATGCATATTGTTAAAATTAAAAGAAAATGTTAGCTTTAATGCCCTCATGCATTTATGTGTTATGCATAGCTGCCAACTATTTTATTAATGCTGAAAAGAAGAAGTCTGAAAAATAAAAGAATTGTCAGAGATAGGTTTGGCTTTAGGCAGAGGTGACAGTGACAGCCGTTTAATAATAATCACCACTTATATGGCTCCAACTTTAAGGGTACTTTACCAACAATAGTTTCCTAACACCTTGTGAGTTGGTTAGTCTTAGTTCTGCTTTATGGAAGTGTAAACTGAGGCATAAGTTGAAGTGACTTTCCCAAGGACTTTTGAAAGGCATGTAAATAGAGTTAGGCAAAAGCATTAGGGCACTCAGTTTCCATGTCAAAACGGGAAACATTCTGTTCTTTAGGTAGCAGGATTTTCCTGTTGATTTCTTCTGTGTAAAGATTTATGTCTCCACATTTCTTTACTTCTTGCTTCCAACCACTTCTCCCTTCCCTGCCTTCGCAAATGCTAAACAAGTGGGAAGAATGCCTGGCACTAGAGTCTGGAAGTTAATAAAAGGATTGTCTCTTTCTGAGACACCAATTTCTAAAACTGGACTCTGAACCATGCAGGTCGTGTAAGAATAGCAAGATGGCCTGCTGGTGGAGGTGATGAGAATTCCATGATGTAGAGGTAGATAATCCTTCTGCCTCAGGATGGACGCTGGGGGACCCAGGCTGAGGCTCATCCTTGTCAGCAGTGGCCTAGGGAAGACTGATTTTTAGAGTGTTTTTTCTTACACCACAGACCCTATGGAAGACTAAATTGTTCTGATGCTGAGATGGTGTTCTCACCTATTCTAGAGTGAGCTCAAGGTACCCTGTGCCTTGGTAGAGTGCTGTGGCGTCACAGTTCACAGCAACCTCAAATACTTGGGCTTAAGCAATTCTCCTGCCTCAGCCTCCCAAGTACCTGGGACAGCAGGCACCCACCACAACACCCGGCCATTTTTTTAGAGACGGGTCTCACTCTGGTTCAGGCTGGTCTCAAACTCATGAGCTCAAGCCATCCACCTGCCTCAGCCTTCTGGAGTGCTAGGATTATAGGCATGAGCCACTGCACCCTAAATTTCACAACTGCTCAGATTGGAAATGATCCCTAGCAGGATGAGAAATTGAAGACTCACTCTGGAGTAGAGCAGACTATCCTGGTGCTCTCAGGTCAGCATTCTTAGATTTGTCTCCAGAATTGCCAAATGGTGGTGATAGAGAAGGGAGTTGAGAGATAGCTTATGTGTCATATCAAACTGAAGGTCTGCATGCGAGAGAGTTCGGAGTTCTAATTTATTTGTTCACTTTGTTCCTCAGTTAAGCTCTAATCTTTGAAAGAGCACATTTTACAAAGCTCTTACTAGTAATAGATTACGAACTCCTTTCTCCTTCATGTTCTGGCTACTAAGCCTCCTCCAGTCCACACTCAAGGCTTTCCCTCTCGGCCCTGGACTGTTACACACATGAACCTTTGCTGGGTCAAGCACTTCTCAGAAGAGGACGCACACCCATGTGCACACACACACACATAATTTTGTCTTCAGTTTTAGGGGCCCTCCCATGGACCCTCTAATGATTAACCCCCTTAACCCCTCCAAAAAAAATCAACAAATGCAATGACAAAGAGATTTCTATTCTCTTTTAAAATTTGGTGGAATTATGTTAATTAACCTTAAAAAAAAAAAAAAGACCATAATCACTATTCCTCCTTTTGTTGGTTGTTGAATTTTAAATCAATTGAATTTTTAAAATGGCAACAGATGGTTCTTACTTTATTAGACTTTAAACTCATAAAAATTACAAGCCATACCTTTTGGTTTGTTCTGTATGGTGCAGGCAGGGCCATCACAGAAGCCTGAGCATTCTGCCCTTTGCACAACTCCAGGGGGCACTGTACACATAGACGCTCTGTTTGGCACCCCCAGCGTTATGCAGCTCAGCGTCCCTCATCACTGCCTGATACCTTATAGATAAGGAATGGCACCACCCAACAGTGCATCAATTTTAACAAAATGCTATTTCAGTCATTAGCCATTAAGTCAGCTTCGGCTGTAACTATACTCTTCTGAA
Organism: Arctocebus calabarensis; assembly: GCA_963573935.1. Taxonomy (NCBI): domain Eukaryota; kingdom Metazoa; phylum Chordata; class Mammalia; order Primates; family Lorisidae; genus Arctocebus; species Arctocebus calabarensis. The sequence continues at coordinate 27,044 of CAUYON010145812.1, forward strand.
TGGTGACTTTCTTCTTAATGTTTATCTCTGTACGTTAAAAAATATATAGTCCATGTCTAAATAGCCATTAGACCTTGAAGAATATCACTCTCCCCATAAACTTTTCTTCCTTGGTGAGCTTTATGCTAATAAGGATCTTGTGCATGGCCCTTCAATGATCTGTGACCACCTCAGTGCCTTGCTTTGTGAAATGTCTGATTATCTACATATCTGTCTATTAATTTGTTTATCTGTCCACCTATCTATAGAAATTTTAAACGGTGTAATAACTTTAAGAACAGTGACACTAATGTAGTATTAGATTAAAAGAATGTTACTTTATATGGGTGTAAATGTAATTGAGAGGCACTTAGAGGAAGCGCTATACTTAGCATGATTCTTGGCCAGTGAAGAAAGGTTGATCCCACTCATTTTGGGATTGCTAATTTGTCGTTAATTAGGAAGATTGATTCTGTTCTATGATGCATCAGCCTACCCCCAAATGCATTTTCTGGTTCCTGGGGCACTTTCCTGTTATAGTTGTCACTGTCATTGCAAATGTGTGGCAATGTCACAGGGGCCTCATGAAATAGATTTTCTGGCTTCTAAAAAGCATGTACCAACATTTAAAAATTGTTATTTTATACTGTATTGCTGGTATTGTTTTAAATAAATTTCTGCGTTATTTGATTGTGTGATTTTAAAGTTACAATCCCAAAACTGTGCTCTGATTTTAATTTTTATTGAAGGAAATGCTTTTGTAGCAAAAATTCTTTACTCTGTTTCCTTGAGGTGATGTCTCAGTTACAGCATCCCCATCAAGATTGTGTTGTTATATACAAAGCAGCATTTATTTTCAATGTATTAACTATTTGTTTATCTTCCCCCATGATAGATTTCAGTTTGCTGCTATCGCCTTTTTTCCTTCTCTCTTCTCTTGGCTGATGACAAATTTTAATCATTTGACTGTCCTTCATGACAATTACTTTAACTAAGATGAGTTATATTCCCGTTATTGGAATGGAGTCAGGGAATCTATCAAAACTAGTGAAAGGAAAATTCCTAGAAATGTTTTTAAACATAGTCAATAAGAACGGGCTGAACCAATACAGAAAAGAATGTGGAGACCTGGGGGTGGGAAAGAAACCACTTACTCCCTGCAATTTTGATGCCCACCACTGCCAGGAAAATAACTCAGGCAACTTTGAAACCTCTTAATTTATTTCAGAATGCTGGAAACTAGATAATAAAAACAAGACAATAACCCACAAAACAGGGTCTAATTTTACTTACATATTTCACATGCTGCATATTCCAGATAATACCCATGTTTGTACTTATAGAAGGATGTGGATGTGTGTGTGTATATATATATATATATATGCATATATATACACACACACACACGTATGAACACATATGAGCAGTATATAAATATTTACATTTAAAGTAAGTGACCTAATCTTAGATCTTTTCCTTCCTTAATAATATTTTGGCAAATCTTTCATCATTTCTTTTTCTTATGACTTCCAAAATAAGTTGAAAAGTATTTTGATGGGCTACTTTTAAATATGCTAAACATAACCTAGAAATGAGACAACAAAATAAAAAACCTAGACTCAGGACATGAGAATGGGTAACGAGTAAGACTGAATAAAACGAACGTCTTTTACATGTGCGTTGCTCTTGTCAGCCCAGCAGTCTTATGTGCTTAATAGAAGAGCCTTTGCTTCTCCCCCTCCTCATGATTTAGTGAGCCCTGCCAGCCTCAGGGATATCTCCTAGAGTTTGGGGGAGTTCTTTCATACTTTAGCAACTCCTTTTTATTTCCAGGTATCTCTGAATGTTTTATATAACAATTCCTTACATAATCTTATCTCTGTGGTTTATTTTCTGTAGATAAATTTTAATCCACAACTGGCTTTATCCTGCCAGCTAGTATTTTGCTGAATTGTCACCTCTATCTTCAATTTGTGTATGTTTAGAAAATTCAAACTGACCCCAGTATTAGCCCACGTAAAATGTAATTGGGGAATTAGATATGCTGCTCCCTCCAAAACTAAATATTTTGTCTGTCCACAAATGATTATTGCATCCCGACCACTGCCCAGGTACTTGTCATTGTGCTGGGAACTATGCGAGGTACATACAGGCTGTTCAGAGGTGGGATGAGACTGACCCTCTGCCCTCCTGGAACTTCTCATTGAGAATCAAATGCAAATGACAAAACTCTGGCATCAACTGTTCAGAAATTAGAGTATGTTTTCCCTGAAGTTCAATGTTATAATGATGTGCGGAGGCCCAAACACAAGAGCCTACTATCATCTGAATTTCATCTCAAAGTTTTAGGAATATATCTCCCCTCCACGAGTTTAGGGGTAGACAATAAAATTAAAAATGAGAAAATAATTGCATGCACTAGAAAGCTCACCCCAACGTTCAGAACAGATTCTAGTATTTCTTGCTTTTTGGAAGAGGACCCTACCTTTCTGGTTCCTCCACTTACTTCATCTCATGCCCACTGACTCAATATAGTGAAATTCAGCTGCTGAAAAGAATGAGACATGTGTATGGAAAAAATGAAGTTGAAAAGTTTCAGTATCTATTTTCTTACACTGATAAGAATATTTGATCAGGTAGTTGGTCGAGTAACATATTTACCGTACTGGGTGCTGGGAGACATTGGCAAGCCTAAATTACCTGTCTTTTTGCCGTTTCCAGTCTACTGAGGAAAATAGAAAAATGATAAGATTATTTTGACATGAGTTATGAATTATTTTTTCTTTCTTAAAAGAAAAATCCCCTTATAATCAGTGCCACTCATTTTCCAAGAGTTGACCAAGGTTAATGGTGCAGTCTTTGGCTATGTAGAATAAAGGACTGGCCTATCTCTGAAGATAGAGATGCCATTTACAGTTGGTTCTAACTAAGTCATGTACAATATTGATAGTGTTTCAATTATACCTTTAAATACTCATGCATATTATCTAATTGCTCCTCAGAAGAGTTTTCTCAGAAGAGTGTCATCTCTTTTTTAATCTCCACTTATATAAAAGGTTAGGTAACAGTGGGTGTATAACCTGCCTGGCTTTACTTAGAAGAACCCGTGGTAAGACACTGTTTTATGTGCATACACAAGCATTATTTGGTACTTTTAATTAAGTCAGTTCTTATGCAAGATACAGCAGAAATAACAGATTTTAGAACACGAAAGATCGGAGTTTGCATCTGGTCTCACTATTTACAATCTGTTTGGACCTGACCATGGACCCTTAGTTTCCTCATCTGTCAAACTGAGATAATATCTTTGATTCAGAATAATACTGTGCAAACTATGTAACAATTAGTAGGAACTGCAAAAAGAAAGTATGCTTACACTATTGTTGTTTTCATTGTTGGTATGTCACATTTTCTGTTGTCTTCTATTCCTGGAAAAACCATCCACATCTTTTCAGCACATGGTAAGAGATTAATAAATATCAGCATTTAATAGGTAGCACAACTGGGCGCGGTGGCTCATGCCTGTAATTCTAGCACTCTGTGAGGCTGAGGAGGGTGGATTCCTTGAGCTCAGGAGTTTGAGATCAGCCTGAGCAAGAATGAGACCCTGTCTCTACTAAAAATGGAAAACCTATCTGGGCATCATCACACATGCTTATAGTCCCAGCTGCTCGGGAGACTGAGGCAAGAGGATTGCTGAAGCCCAAGAGTCTGAGGTTGCTGTGAACTACAGTGACACAATGGCACTTAACCTAGTGCAACAAAGTGAGATTCTGTCTTAAAAGATTAAATAAATAAAAAACAGGTAGCACAGATAGCCAATTTCAGCAATTTCCTACTCCTTTTCTGCAAATAGTTCCTCACACTATTATATAAGTCTGTTTTATTTTTCACAATATTCTTAATGTTTGTTTGGGTTTTTTGAAACAGAATCTTGTTCGGTCACCATGGCTACAGTGCAGTGGTATCATCATAGTTCACTGCAACCTGAAACTCCTGGGCTCAAGTCATCCTCCGGCTTCAGCCATCCCAATACCTGGGGCTATAGGAACTCACCACCATGCCCAGCTAATTTTCCTATATTTTGTAGAAACAGGGTCTTGCTCTTGAGCAGTCTGTTCTTAAACTCCTGACCTCAAGCAGTCCTCCTGGCTTAGCTTCCCAAAGTGCTATGATCACAAGTATGACCCACTGAACATGGCCTTTTTAATGTCTTTGATGATGGACTATTTTTACAAGAAACATTTGCAAAATAAAGACAAAGAAAACTCCCTGGTAATTTGTGTAATGGCATCAGTCTTTTTATCAAGCACTTAAAATTAAGCCTGAGTTTTATAAGGTACACTATCAAGGTATAAACAGCTCATAGGAGCCACCACAGGCTTCTCAATACGGAGAAAATGGCTCATTGCAGGTATCTGCACACATGGAAAAGGGAACAGGCATTATTTTCAGCATGAGATTTAAGTTAACAATACATCCCTGTAAGAGTGTCTTCAGACACTTCCTTTATGTACATTATCTCTCGTATTAAAATACCAGGGACATGTTTCTTCATCCCTCTCGCTGTCATATTAAAGATTTTTAAAAAGATAAAAGGTGATGTTTACATCAAGATGCTTTGAGAGAAGCAACACGTGTAATGAACTCCTCCAGGGCCCTCGAAATGGTAGATAGTGTTTCCTTTCAGAGATTAATGAGATCTGAAGCTTAGAATAAACAATACATGGGTCACTATGAAAGTTTTGAGATAGACTATATGATGGTTCATTATTTTACTTCTAAGAAACACAGTCGACGTCCTTTCTGATTCACCCATGCAAGTTTGAACTTGCTCATACTATCCGTGTTGCTGGGTGGCCTTCATTTGCTTCTGTCCTTGTGAATTTTATATTTCTTGATTTTTGTGTATCTCAAAACTTTCGTAATGACCCACATACATACATGTTATGATAATCCCATTTTGTGTTCCTTTCCTGTCTTCTCTTTCACTTTGTTTCCCAGTCAGAGCCTTTCCTTTCTTCTGCCCTTTCTTCTGGGGCCTTTTTTTCAGACTCTGTACCTGGCTCCTTCTCATGCTCTCTGTTGCAACAGTTCACCGTGGTCCCTCACGTCCTTATTTCTGTTTCCCTGGTTTATGTGTTCCTTCACATAGGAAACCCCCCCATCCCTCAGCGGGCTCCCCCAGACCCTTTCTCATCTTCAAGGGGGGTAGCGTCTCAGCAGGATTGACAGGCCTTGCAAATCTTTTGGCTGCTGTAATAAAATCTCCAGTTCCTGAGATTTATGAGGTCAGATGCATGTAGAAGAGGAAGCACCGACAGTTCATGAAATTGTAAAGAATGCCAAGCACACAGATAGGAAGAGATGCCCAAATTCTTGACAGTCCACATTCTTGCCAACTTGGTTTGTGTTCCCTTTCATTTATCATTCAGGTATTACAGGTATTCAAATGGCCAATTCAGATGCTTTTTTGGGAGCTCTTGAGGTATCAGTTTACATAATTAATAGAAATATACCAGCAGGTGACTGTAATGTGATTATAAAGTACAGTCCTGGCTGTTGGGGTGTATTGAATACTTTTAAATGAAATATGTGGAGTGTGTGTACGCATGCAATGTGTTTAAATGAATGCAGCCTTTCCAATCAGCCAGAAAGAGAGAAAGGATGTAAATTGCTAGCATGTGTTGTTCAAAATGCAAAAGTAGGAAAGCAATATTGATCTGTGCTTCGGATGTTTATTTACATCAGTTGCACAGTGTTAAGATGTCTGGCCATAATTATCAAGACCTGCCCACCTGTCAAACCGCAATTGGGTTATTTCCCCATTGTCTTACAGCAGTAAATCTCCAGGTCTGGATGGGCATTAGACAAATGGAAAAAGGCTACTTTCCCAGAACATGTAATTCATTATGGAAAACAGGTGCCTGCTGAAGAGTTTTTGCTTTAATGCAGACATATTTTATTATTCATAAAATATTAATGTGAGTAGTCACTACCAGCGTCGTATGGGTTGTTTTCATGTAAAAATTTCAGTTTTAATATCAGGAGAGAAAGGGTACGAATTCTCCAAAAGTTGTTTTTTTAAAAAAAGGTAGAAATCATTCCATAAATAGTTCCATTCCCTTGCTTTCCCAAAATAGGTTCCAACGACCTGGCTCCCACTTACATAATGTGTGAAAATAAGTCTGCTTTAATGTTGTATGCGGAGGGTGTTCTGTCCAGGGACAACCTTGTCGTAGGGACAGAGTGACCTTTCAAGGAAAAAAAAAAAAAAAAAGGAAATGAAATATACTTTCATTTTCCAGAAATATGCATGCAAGTAAAAATTTGACAGCCTGGAAGAACATAAGCAAATATATCTTTTTATTTGAAGATAAAAAGAAGCAGGGCTGGATAGGAAAGAGAAAAAACCTGTGAAAAAACGGATGATGCAGTTTTTACGAATAAGCAGCTTAATGTATCTTGGCACCCACAGTAAGCCTTGTAGGAGCTCAAAGTGCCTCAGGCAATCTGTGAGCAGAATAGCAATTTTATTACTTTGTCATTAAACCAATTTCACAGCAGTATTGTTTGTTAATGAGCAGCGGCAAACGAGCGAAGATGTCACACACTGGAATAGCAGAGAGATTTGTGACCCAAGCTCACAGCACTAAGATGGAAAGACCACGGCTATAAAAAAGGAAATACTTTGGGATGAAATGCAAAGTCTATACAGCAGAGCTTGTGTTTATGAGCTACCATTTTGCTAAGAGCTGTGAGAGAAATAAAGGTCTGGAAATATGCAGTTAAAACAGGGCCTATAAAATTAAAACCAAATTAAAGTATAGCAGAGGATTACTGCACAGACTGTACTCGACAAAATATATTTTAAGTGATGAGGTGAAATCTAAATCAGTTTTGTTTGAATTTGGTTGGTATTTATGAAATTCAATAAAAAAAAATTGAAAAAATATCCAAACAAAGCAGCTGTCTCACCCTTCTGCGGTCTCTGAGCCATGAACATGCATCACTTTGTGGAAATCCGACTTGCCAATCCTTAAATAATTAGCAACTTCTTGATTCACAGGGTGCGCCCCTCTATCTCCATGAAAGCCTTCTCTGTTACTTTATCTCTTTGTAAGGACGTTTGCACATGTATAATAAACACTCAGGCGAGTCCTGATCCGCCTGAGGCCTGGGATTCAAGTGCATCTAGCAAGGCTGGAATTGAGCTCATCATTTGATGGGACTTCTTCTGTTTTTTCTCCTTTCCTTTTTATTTTGTCCTTTTCCTTTTTTTTTTTTTCTTTTTCTATCGTTTCTATCTTTTTATTTTTTTTTTTCCTTCCCTAGCCAGGGCTGCCCTTTCAAAGAACTTGGGAAACAGCCTTGAGAGGTATCAGAAACAGTGCCAAGCAGGCACATCCCACATTCCTGCATCCCTGCAAGGCACCCCGAGGTGCATGTGCTGCCCAAGCTGTCTTGCCATGTTGACACACAGGGAAAAGTGGTTCTTCGTGCCACCAGTCCTGGGATGAGACTCTCCAACTGCCGAAGGGAGGGAGGGATGCAAGTGGGAACCTGGGGGGAAATGGAGCTCCATTTGCAAAGGAGATTTTACCAAAGGGTGGTCAGATTGGCTGCTGAGCCACCCACCTCTTTGTCAGGGAAACTCACCCATGTGGAGTGAAGGCTGTCCCAAGATCCAGTGTTGGACCTTGACACTGAAATACCTGGAACTGTTCTGATGCTTATTCCGTAGGATGGTCCCAGCACCTCCATCCCATTCGCTCCTGGCTAGTCATGGTCAAGTTTGGTGCCTCAGATGCTTTAAGTCTGTGGCAACTCTGTGGTAAACTCTTCTCACCTCCGGGACTGTACCCCAGTTCTCACTAGATCCTTTTATAATTCAACTTGGCCACATGTATTTCATATTTTTCTCTTATGCCCGCCCCCCCCAGCTTGGATTATAAGGTATTTCTTAACCTTTAAATTTGGTATGGTTTATTGTTTTCTGTGCTTTCTTTTCTGACAATTTTTTTAAGTGGTTTTTTTTTTTTGACCGATTTGGTGAAAAAAGGGGACTCTGCAAGAAACACTCACAGCCATGATCTCAGCAGTACACACAGTGGTGAGAGTTCAGCTTTAAGACTGTTTTCTGCCTGACAGGGCAGGACCCCCAGACAAATCACTGGCTGGCTCTGTGGTAGTTGGCAGCCATTCAAGACTGGTCTTGTGCCAGGAGTATTACTAGATAGCCAGACAGATCAATTCACTTTTACATTCCCGCCATTATTTATAGCCTCACTGTATATCTGTTCTTGCTTATGAAGTAATGATTAGCAAATACAGTACACATAAAACATGGGCATTTGTTCTGGAAAGGGCTTTCTCCTGCTGATATGGCAGATAGTTTCACAGGTCACAGAACCTTAAAAAGGATTTAAAGGGCATGTCTCGTGTAGCATTTGTTCCTTTGAAAATGATGCTCCTTTCCCATTTTTGAGTAATTGAAGAGGATAGAAAGGTTTTCTGGTTGCTTATGTTTCACTGAATTCTCTGCAGCCCCTTTTCCCACCGATGTTTCAGCCAAACCTGTACAGAGGGAGGGTACACGGCACGGCTCGCTATTTAAAACAACTACGGGATTTTGTGCTTCCCTTTTGAGAGTGTCAAGGTGAACAAAGGGAGTGCTGCTATCATTTATGGAGGGGGGCTAGGATTTGAGGTTGGATTTTTTAGAAGCTGGGGGAAACCGACATGACTCAGTGAAGAAACACTTTGGCACCCAGTTTTGTGTTTTCTTTTCTCTCCCTCTCCAGAGCACGTGATCTCTATCAACATGTTTCTCTGTTACACTAAAGAATCTCCCCTAGTGGTGAGATGGCCACCAGTTTCAGTGAGAATTATTCCTGTATTGGCGCATTTTACGAGTTAATTCAGTTCACAGTTAATGCTTTGGAAAACACTGCATAGCCTGAATCCTAGAGGTTAGGGGGCAGCTTGACTTTTCCTAAAGGCTTGTGGTGGCCATAAACTAGTTGGTTGAAAGTCTACATTCTGTAAGCCTAGTATCAAATCCACACACTGATTAAGTCAAGTTCCTAGCAGGATAAACATATATGACAAAGTACACACACACACAAATCAAAAAATACTCCGTCTTAGAACAGGAAAATGCTGCCTTAGTAAGAGTAAGGGAAGGTGGGCCAGAATTTGAAAACACCAGGCTTGTTGGCAAATTGCTACACCTGCTTTGCTTCCTTCTTGGTTTATTGCACACCGGCCTTAATTCAGGTGACGCTGCAAGTACCTTCCGTGCCCTCCGGCAACTGAACCCATTCTCTATCCCTGTGCAGTTTGGTTTAGCCTTCTGTAGCAGCAGACAGAATTGTGACATATCATTGCTAAGGAGACTGACAACGTATAAGAATAAATATTGTTTGGGGGTGAGACTTTTTTGTGCATTTCTAAAAAGGGTATTTGTAATTTCAGATTATATTACGGATTTATATTCCAGAAGACTTTCCTTGGAATAATGTAAAACATTACCTAGAAAGTTACATCATGTCCATTACAAAGATGAGAAAAACTGAGGTTTCCTAAGGGATTTTAAAAATTTCCTAATTTTAATGATGGGACGAAAACAAGATTAGACCATACTCCTTAAGGATTTTTTTTTGTTTCTGCCCTCTTAAATGAACTCCCATAAAACTTAATACTCAAAAAAAAAAATAAGGGATCTAATTTTTTTTTAATAAGATGGGAAAAAAACCCTTTCTGATTCCTTGACAAACTATCTCTTTTCCACACCACCTTATATTTTGTAACCCTTTCTGGTTTTCGGGGCACATTTATACATGCTGTCTCACCTGCTTCTCATATCAGCTCTGTGAAGTAAACAAGGTTTAAGTTCTTATTCCCTTTTTACAAATGAAGAAACACAAGCTCTTCCAGGCTTGGCGGCTTGTTCAGTGCTGCAAAAAAGTCCTAAGCGTCAGACCAGGGCTCAACCTGTAGGGTCTGCCTCTGAAGCAAATCTCTCTTCTACTACTTCATGTTCTTTTCTATTTGCTTCCTTATCCTGTGGAAAGAGTTCAGTTTAATACTTTGTTTGTTAAGATCACAGAGGCAGAGGCAAACGTGCCAAATGAAAATGGTTATTCCTCAGCCAAAATGTTATTTAAGCATATTAATTTCCATACCAGTCCACATCAGTGACCATGGAACTCTTTGGATCCTCTGGGAATATCTCTTCATGACTGGCCTTGGAGGGTGAGATTTCCCACAACTAATCCCTCATTCTTAAGGGCAAATTTAGTCAATTGTTGAATCCTTATTCTTCTTTCTTCGGTTTCTCTATATAGCTGATCTTTCTCCCGTTTCCCCACCTGCACTTGAGTCTTTGTTTCTTGGTTTTTAGTGACAAATATCTGAATGGACTCTGCATGGCAAGACCACTCAAGTTTCATTTTTTCCCACCAATGCTGAGAGGTCACTGGCATATCAGTCTCCATGCTGTGTTTTAAGTATGGAGTTATTACTATCTGGTGCTGAAATAGGAGCTCTGGGGCATGCTTTGAGGGACCCAAATTCTTTCCCTCTTTGGGTCAAGAGAAGAAAGCCAAAGATAGTGAGTTAGGACACAACCTTTAACTACATACAATAAAGTGAATTCCTAAAATTTTGGTGGCCGGACACAGTGGCTCATGCCTATAATCCTAGCACTCTGGGAGGCCAAGGCGGGTGGATTGCCTGAGCTCACAGGTTCGAGATCAACCTGAGCCAGAGTGAGACCTCATCTCTTAAAATAGCTGAGTGTTGTGGTGGGTGCCTATAGTCCCAGCTTCTTAGGAGACTGAGGCAAGAGAATCTCTTGAGGACAGGAGTTTGAGGTTGCTATGAGCTGTGACACCACAGCACTCTACCCAGGGTGACAAAGTGAGACTCTGTCTCAAAAAAATGAGACTCTGTCTCATTAATTAACTGAAAACTTTTTGGTGCTTTTCTTTGAAAATGCTATAAGGATCAACTCCTTGAAATTATTTCAAATCACATAAAATAGCATATCTTATCAGGAAAACTGAGTCTTCGTCTATTTAATGACTTCTAAAACCAGCTATGTGGCCCACTCTGGAACAGAATGTATGTTTACACTTCCTGTTCTGTTGTAACTGATCATTTCTCATTTTATTTTCCATGCTGCTTCCTTTGGGCCTGTAATTGATGTAATCCATAGGACTACGTGGACTTCCTGAAGTCAATCCTGCATGTTTCACAGGCATCACAGGACACCTTTCCTTGGTGACACCTATCACCAGGGCAAACATCTCATTAAAATATGTCCAAAGGGTTTGGCAGCTCTATTATACAGTGGCTGTGTCCTAGGAAGCACTCTATGCCTCTTTGGAGAAGCAGATAGAAAATTTGCTAAATTTATTTTTATTTGGCGATTTGGAGTTGAAAATTAACAACGGGATTTGGGTTGTTGGTTTTTGTTTTTGTTCTGTTTTGTTCTGTTTCTGTGACCCTTCCCCAGAAAGCCTTTGGGGTTTACACCAATATAATATCTGTTACCGTCCATTCCTGAGTGTTGGTTAATTCTGAACTTCTACTCATGTATGTTAGATTGGCCAGTGCCATTTTAGATAAAGGAGATAGAACAATATGATTCCATGTTGCTTCTGTAGTAGTTTCTCTGTTTTTAATGAAGGACTTGATTAACATGTAAGTTTAAAATTATTTTACCCTGATAACGCAGATGATTCAGAGAGTCTGCTCCTTATAAACTAAGTTAAGATTGTATTTCTACTTTCCTCACTCGGTGAAGATGAGAATAAGAGGTTATAATCTACCAGAGTAAGTGCGGAGGTCATTTTCCCACACTTGTGATCCCTGAGTCATCACCTCATACAAGCTTATATTAAAGGACTTTTAGCAGACCTGTTTTCATTAGTCAGCAGAATAGGTTCTGTGTTCTTCTTTCTTTCAGCCTTTTAAGATTTCTTTCTTATTCTTTTTTCAAATTTCAGTTTAATATGAGGGTACATATAGTTAGGTTTCATTATCTGTATTTGTAAAGTATGAGTTGTAGCCGAGTCCTTCACTCAGCAAGTGTGTAATAACCCCCTGCATTGTACCTGTTAGGTGGGAACCTGCCAAACCCCCTTCATCCTCCCCACCTTAAGATTTCAGAGAATTTTTTTTAAAAGTTTGAGACCATCCTGGGCAAAATAGTGACACCTCATGTCTAAAAAAACTTTTAAAAATTGTTCAGACATGGTGGCATGGGCCTGTAGTCCCAGCTACTTGGCAAGATGAGGCAGGAGGATGAGTTGAGCCCAGGAGTTCAAGGAGCTATGATTGTGCCACTATGTTGGAGCCCAGTGGACAACAGAGCAAAAGCCTAGAAAGGAGAGAAGGAAGGGAGGGAAAGAAGAAGGAAAGAGAGATGCGAAGGGAAGGGAGGAGAGGGGGAGAGAAGAGAAGGGAAAGGGAAGCAGAAAGAACGGTAACAAGAGAGGTATAGATTGCTAAATGTTCCTGTGACTTTAATCTCCAGCCTCCAGTTTTCCTTCTTTTCCTTATCCCAGCATCAATACCAATGCTCTAGCCATGAAATAGTGTAGCTCCCTTTGTCATTGACTTCAAAAACAATGACTAGAATAGGTATGTTAATCTTACATGCCTGAAAATTTGAATGCGTAATTTGTGAGCTCTGAGTCACCACTATTTTGTTTATGCTGACAGATAAAATCTAACAAACTAGCTTAAAATTCATGTTGTCTCACTTATTGCTTACTTTGTCCCATTGACATTCCCATGGTGGGTCATTGTAGATAAAACACCAAGTGCAAATTAATAACACAAATATTGAAGCTCATCCTCTAGTGTTTAAGCGATTATAGAAAAGTGTTATGATGGGGCCACTGCACACGTAACCTGGCCCACTATTTGGAATTCCTCTGGTAATATTGGAGATGTTTCTAATTACCCTTTCCAAGATTAAAAATACAGTAGCATAAAAATCCATAACATTCCAAATATGCCAACTACTTGGATAAATATGTAATCTTTACAATAAATTTATGAGGTAATTATCACCTCCATTCCACGGAAATGGGGAATTAGAGATTACATAGGTAAGAAATTCTACAACCAATATTTACACTTATCTCCTAACTCCAGGACCTTTTCTGCTAAGCCTGTGAATTAGGAGGACTTGGACTTGGCTCCCTGTACATTTGCTTAAGTAGTCCCACACTCCCCATGTACTCCTATCAGAATCCTTGAAGGAGGGGCCAAAGCCTCCTCTCCTCCTTCCCTTCTCAGCCCTGTTACCTCCATCCTTCCTATACACTCACGGCCACTCTTCTGGCACTGAGAGTCTTTCACCTTGTAGCAAGGCCATCTTTTTCCTGCTAAATTTCAAGCTTTCCAAGAATGATTTGACTCTTCTGCATCAGTGTCTGCTTTGCAGTGTCTCAAGTATTATAGACATTGAAAATGTATTTGTAGGATTAAATATGTTTCCTTGTACTTCTCAGGTGATTTTCTGATGCCTTTGTGATGCAAATTGGCCTTTACATTTCACCTTGAGGCCAAGATTTTGAAGTAAATCATCTGATTTTCTCTGATTTTATAGTTGAGGCGACACAGAAAGGTTAAAGAATTAGACAAAAATGACACAGTAGGCTGGGCACGGTGCCTTACACCTGCAATCCCAGCACTTTTGAAAGCCAAGGTGGGAGGATCACTTTGAAGCCAGGAGTTTGAGGCGGCAGTGAGCTATGATCGTGCCAGTACATTCTGGCCTGAGAGACAAAGCAAGACTCTGACTCTAAAAAAAATTAAAATTAAAATTAAAAAGAACATCACATAGTAAGTGGCATAGCCAAAGTTCAACCTAGTTATCTGAAACCCATGCTCTTTCTATTAAATTGTGCTTCTTCTCCTCATTGCACAAAACTTACCAAATTAATGGGCAGGTGTCTGTCTTATTTCTCCAATTAAATTAGGAAATCCCGAGTATGTAACTTAATCCCAAATTTAGTGCTTTTTTTACTTGCCAAATGTGGCCTCTTACACACAAGTTTTTTATAGGCTTCCTGATAAGACCCTCCGTGCAATCTGAATAGGTAGCAGACAGTAAATGCATATTTGTTTGAGGGTATCAAAAATTGTACCTGCTAGCATTTCTGCAAGCAATCAAGACTATTAAAAAGAGAAAGGAGATGAACCAGGAGACCATTTGAAGGGAGAATGTACTATGTAGATAATGGAAATGGGATTAATTGTAGGTAGTGTAGACATGAGGCAGGCAAGGAGAAGCTACCATTCTGAAATATCTTCCTTGTGTGCAAGGAGTTCCTGGTCACGTCTCTGGCATGGACTTCTGACTTCTTCTTGTGTTGATTTGCTTCAAGTGTCCTCTTGCTTCCTTCTGTCGCTGACCCAAAACTCTTTTTTAGGATGTGTTCTGTATGATGATGAGTTGATGTCTTTAGATGACATTTTACCCAGGTGTTTCCCTGGAGTGTGGTTGGCAATAAAAATCTGCAGAAGATTTCTTTTGTAGTAAAACTCATGAAACCTGAATTTTGGAAACAGTTATATTCTCAATTTGGGGATCCTGATGGACAAGTTGATAATTCAAATTTTAAAAGCCCAATATTTACATAACCTTTCAGAACTGATGAATGAGAAAATCGGCTTGAACCTATTGCATCAGTTTCAGAGTGAAGGCTTATTTTAATTGTCTTTTTTTTCTTCCTTCACCAGCCAGACCATATTGCCACACTCATTCTCTTGAGTTTACAGATTTTAAAAATTATAACTGCTATAGAATTACATATACTTTATAAGTTCCATATTCTTTCTTAGTATCTATTATTTTTTGAATCTAGATAAGTGAAAGTTGTGGTCTAGAATTTTTCTACAAAAGAAGCAATTTCCAAGGCCCCATTTTATGGGTTTAGTCAAAAAATTGGCTCCATTTTTCTATCTAACTGGAAAATATCAAGTAAAGGGTCTGTTAGAACTATTTTACCTTGTGATCAGATTGCTGCCCAGTTCCCAGGAGGTCTTTCAGCTGCAGATCTCTCCTGAAAAGACAGAATAAGCAACCCTAAATATTCCTAATTTCCTAGCTGTCAATGTGTGTAAATGTGTCTGAGTGTGTTTGTTTAAGTCTTACCTTTTCCACGGACTGTCTCAACTTGGACATATTATTGGATTTCGCTAAATCTCAGTTTCCCCAACCAGAAAACAAGGATGCTAATAATATTACCCACTTGATAGGGCTTTTGTAAGAATTAAGTAGAGAATATATTGATGTACTCAGTTTTGTGCCTACTATACCAAACATCAATTCTAATAATAGGAATGAAGGCAAATTATGAATTATGAAGCCTTCTTAGAAAAGGAAATTTTGATTATCAAATTAATAATGAAATTAAAGGCATTAACTCACATCTTAAATTCTCCCCCCAAGTATAAATTAGCTATAAGTCTTCCAGAGTTATCACTGAATGTTTCACTTTTTCTCCAAATGAGAATTTAATGGACTATTTTGTGGGTTTAGAGCAGTGGTTCTCAACCTTCCTAATGCCGCAACCCTTTAATACAGTTCCTCATGTTGTGGTGACCCCCAACCATAAAATTATTTTCATTGCTACTTTATAACTGTAATTTTGCTACTGTTATGAATCGTAATATAAATATCTGATATGCAGGGTGGTCTTAGGCGACTCCTGTGAAAGGGCTGTTCGACCCCCAAAGGGATCGCGACCCAAAGATCAAGAGTCACTGGTTTAGAGGAATGATAGTCCAATAGAATTGGGATGATCATCCCTGCCAGATTTTCAAAGTACTAACTACTAAATATTTTATTTTACTCCCCCCCTCCAAGCATACTCATATTTAAAAGCTTTGTCCTTATTTTTGGTACAGCCCTGGTCATCTTGATAAATACAGCACATTCCAACATTTCATGTGAGCTCCCTAAATTAGTCAAGAGATTAATAAATCCATTTCAGAGATTCATGGACAGTTTGTTTCACTTAAATGAATCAGTGACTATGTTACTGATCAACCTGCTAACACCACTATTCGTAGAGGGGGGTGGGCCAACCCCTGCTGACATAATGGCTGGTGGGAGGAGAAGAGGGTGGGGCACTGAACAGCTGACAGTCCTCCTCACTTCTGGAGGGGGTCCTTGAGATGACAGCGTACAGGTGGGCAGGGCAAGGCAACTGTGCCACCTCCCTGGGACCCCTTTGGTATCAGGGATTTATAGAGCCTCAGCTGTCAAAGAACAGTGAATTTTCCTTCAAAATATAAAAACATAAATCAGTGTTGCCCAAACACTGAAAGGCAAGAAGAAACTAAATCCCTATAATAATGAAAAGAATCCTGTTAATTAAATCAGCAAGGTAGAGCGCTTCCCTCCTAGCACACGGCCCAGCTGAACAGTAGAATACCCTGGAGACTGAAGCTGAAATCCAAGCTTTTTCTAGATTGCAAGCCAGCATCCTGAGGGAACATTTGGGGTGGGGGGGGAATCTTAAGACCAGGACAAGTAAATACAACTTTTTTTTTTCCTTAGAAGTTGTACTTGGACTATGTTTATCTGGGAAGGGAAGTTGCAAAACAAATTGTGAACCAGGCTCAGCGTATTTGTGCCAACCCCTTATCAGATTTGCACCAGTCACGGTTAAGCTGAAGTCTGCATGGCTTTGAACTAAAATGCAAAAGCAAATACACGGCTGCTTAGAGGAAAGGAGAGAGAGGTGTCATTTCTTCTGATGATTATTTATTTATTTGTTTGTTTGTTTATTTCAACTATCGCCTACTTCGATTTATTTGCCTCCTGAACATCCAGGCTCAGATCATTTGTAACAATAAGGATGTACTTCACACATCTTTTTCGTCCTGCAAAGCTATTGATATAGATTTGTGGGGCATTTTTAATGCTTGGCTAATTGGCTGGCCTACAAACTGAGAGTGTGTTGCTGCGGTTGAGGAAAGCTAGAAAAAAAAATAATAGAGGTTAAGGTTTCTTATGACTTTGTCACATTTGGGAATTGAGGGCCATATAATCTTACTACCCACAAGCCACCAAGAGTAACTTCTATTCCCATCACTAGCAGCCCTCCCGGGGATGAAAGCCACACTCTCTCGGCTTCACTTTGGCCTTTGGTTTCATTCTCTAAGCCTCTGAGAACCAAGTCACTTTCACTCATCATCTAGGAACTTCTCAATCATTTGTTTGTTTGTTTTTAACTGCCAAGGGGAGGGCTTTTCAAAGGGACTGGCATCCATTCACAGAATCCGAAACCTTGCTGCAAAACCTATCCATATTTGAAAAGCTACCCAACTCTCTTTTAGACCTCAGCTTTTGCCTTTACATTAACGTTTATGGAAAATCTGTTATGTATATCATAGGGCATATTTGCAGCGTGCCATAGTTCATTCAGACCAGTGGTTCTCAACCTTCCTAATGCCGCATCCCTGTAATACAGTTCCTGTGGGTCACGACTCACAGGTTGAGAACCACTGATTCAGACTGATAATTTCCTACAGCAAGAAGGTGTTTCAAATACTCCTGGCACAAGAGTTTTCTTCCCCTCATCTGTATTCTCCTTGCATCAGACCTCGACATCTTTCTCTGTCTGGTTCCTAATCACACTCACACATGCTTAGAACTAAAGGTGGCTAGAGCTGCTCACCCGTAGCAAGCACCCATAGTGGGGTGTAACTTCTATATTGATAACAGAAGTGGGGCCACAACGCCAAGGTTGCCACCTCTCACATCCTACCACACCACAGTTGCTTTGACCTGGGGGGATCGAGGGCCTGGAAAAAGGAAGTAGCCAGCAAAATATGGCTCATTCCTAGCCCTCCATAGTGAGGAACAGCCGTAATTGCCAGCAACTGTGCTCAATATGATATCCGTTTAGTTTGATTCTCAGGGGCAAAGCAAGATAAGAGAGTCAATCCCAACTCAGGCCCAGCTTCTTCTCTGCTGGCCTCAGCTGGGTTATGGATCGTGGTCTCATTTCCTCTCCCCTTGGCATACTTTTTCCTTCTGACCTTTATCAGTACGGTAGTACTGATGAGTTTGGAAGAAATCTCCTTAAGCATTCTTCTTCCTTATTCATTTATTTATTTTGTCTTTGACTAGAGTGTGTAGAGCAGCGGTTCTCTACCTTCATTGCTACAAAAATAATTTTGTGGTTGGGGGTTGCCACAATGTGAGGAACTGTATTAAAGGGTCACGGCATTAGGAAGATTGGGAACCACTGATGTAGAGGGAGATTTAAGGTCACAAAGTAATTTATGAAAAATTAATATATATATGTGCAAAACCATATTTTAAGAAACAAGTGTTTTAGCTAAGTTTAAGAAAATCAACACATTTTGAGATATGTATGTATGTATGTAACTGTGTTCTATGGCATCAGCCTAGACCACAGCAACCTCAACTTCCTAGGCTCAGGCAATCCTCCTGCCTCTTCCTCCCAAGTATCCAAGACTATAAGCGCCCACCAAAACACCTGGTTAACTTTTCTATTTTTAGTTAGAGATGGGCTCTCACTCTTGCTCAGGCTGGTCTTGAACTCCTAAGCTCAGGTGATCCTCACGCCTCATCTTCCCAGCATGCTAGGATCATAGGTATTAGTCACCAGCCACCACCCCTAGCCCCATTGGTGAGGTTTTTACAATTTTTTTTTACTGTCTTTGATAATCTTTCCCTATAGGACTTTAAGGAATAGTTGCTTTACCATTTTGTTACTTGGAAAAATGATGAGTAGGTGGTATAAAAGTTGCGTTTCACTGGCTTCGTTCATGAGTATCTTCAGTCACAAATAAATTAGAGGCCATTAATTGAAGTGCAATAATTCTTTATGTAGAGGATATTAACTGTTTCCTAAAGACCAGCACCTCTGCTTATTTAATACAGAATCTCAAACTAAACCTCAATTTTATGGGGGTCCAAAATATATGCTGGTTAAAAGTTTACTTTTAATTTTTTTTTTAACTACAAGCTCATGTACGTAGGTTTTTGAGTGATTAACCCAAGGCAGGTGTGGACCATAAAAACTGGCCAGCCCTCCACAGCCTGAGGGGCGACTATGACACACACTACCATTTGCTGTTTACATTGACATCATTGTGACAGTTTAGCACCTTTTTTTTTTTCCATGAGTGGGGGTGGGAAGCAAACATTCTGATTAGGAATTTTCAAAGCCAAACTTACAAACGGAAGAAATAAAGTCTGCATTCCTTTATATATTTAGATAGAACAGATTACAAGCAAAGCAGGTATGCAGAGCGTGTTTTTAATCCCTCACCAAGGTGGTGATCTCCACACGCTTTGATGTCGTCTAGCTGCGAGACCCCTGAGACTTTTCCAGGAACCAAATCCAGTTGACTCTCTGTGGCTCGCCCATCCCTTCTGGTGTTGAAGAAAGAGAGGAAAAGGTCCCTGTACCTTCTTGCCTCCTTCCTTTATTGTACAGTTTGCTTTGTTTGTTTGATTTTAAAACTGCCATTATGTGAAAGTGTTGCAAGTATAAATAATTGAGGAGATAACTCTGTAGGGAAACCACTTTTGCTGCCTTTGTGCACAGGCAGCTCATTACGGCTCTGAGCTGCAGCATGCCATAAGAGCAATTATGCAACATCAGTATGTCATGGATATTAACCAAGGGGAGTAGATAAGCGATGGGAAAATAATTTTGTAACTTATTTAATTAAATTTATTTGGTTTTTCAAATAGTTCCTCTTATGTGTAATTTACCCAGCCACTCCATGGTTGCTGTGGTCTGTGCATTTGTTCAGGATTTGTTTTTTGGCTTTCCTCCTCAATTTCATATGGACCTAAAATGTATTTATATTGGGGTTTAATTTCTGCCCAAGGAGAGGTTACCCATGAAAATGGAACCAATTTGGTCATGAAGTTTTTCTCCTCCCTAGGGTTTATATAGCCAGTTAATATATGTTAATACAGCAAAGTGAATAAAAGGTTAAATAAGTGGGTCAGTCTCAGAACGAGTCCTGTACTGCTTACTTCTGCTTAAATGGAAGGAAAAGCCCATAATGGCGCTTGCCTGACTTCCACCCCCATCATTTTAAGAATTGCTTTCCCAATCCTTCACAGCAAATAGTAATTTTAAGTGGACCAAAACAGAGCTCAGGGTGTTTGCGCTCCCTGGTAATGATAGAGTAGCTGTGCTCCCTGGAGTCAATAAGCCCAACAATTGAGTCATTTTTGCCTCCTGTGAGTGATTCACTGCTGTTAGCCTGAATGACAGGATTGCTTATGGAACTAGAGCCCTTCACTGGGCTGACCTCATCCCAGGACAGCCAGGATCAGAGGGCCGGCAGGTGGTGTTTAACACAGTTATAAGTAAAAGCTGATTTTGTACTTGTAAGCTCTGTAAACAAGAAAATAGAATTGATTGGGAACATGTGATGTACATGGATGTACGTTATTCAAAGCAGCAGTCCCTCTGTTCCTGTCCCTTTTCCCTTCTCATTTCTCCTTCCCCTTCTTAAACATCCTCCCACATTGCACCCTACCTCCTTCCACCCTTCACATGAATGAGTCTTCAGTATCTGTAATAGACATGCTAAGTCAGATGGTCTTTATACAGGAAGATATATATAATGAAGATATACATATCTTCATCAATTACTGTGATCAGTCTGTGACTATATACACACACACACACACACACACAATAGAACCTCTGTAAGGTGATCGCCCACGGGACTGTAACAAACTGGTCAACACACGGAGGGGGTCAACAGAGGGACTTCCATTGAATACATGTGGAGCAATTAGTCAACCTAAGGAGGTGCTCAATGGAAGGAAGTGGTCAAATGTGGAGGTTCTACTCAGTGTGTGTATTGATACATATTTTACACTTAAGATTATTCTTCAGTTTCTAACGGTTATTTTGAAGCAGAAATTTTAGGCATACCAAAATACTCAATGATAGTTTTTAAAATATTTCATTGAGTAGAAAAAATAGAAGTAGTAAAAGGAAAAGATTAGAGAAAATATCCCACCCAAAATCATTCCCTAATTATCAAGTTACTATTGAGATAGAAACATTTTTCAAAACCTTTCCAGCCAGCACATTTTAAGAGTCACATGGGGTGTTCATGTTTTATAATAATTTTAGGAAGTGGAATTATGGTTCTTCATATCTGAGTCTGACTTGGGGAACTATGAAGGTGGAAAGGCTACTTTCAAGGTGATAAGTGGCTCAAAAATACAATTTCTGTTAAAAACTAGAGAGCAGCTTCAATTTTTTTCAATCCTTGGAATCCTCCTGCTCCTGAAAATCTTAATTCAAGTTAGGAGTTGATCTGTACCATCACCCCCTCTTTGAGGTTTGTAATAGATAACATTCTATGAAAGGCTATGACATCGCCTGCAGTGGAGAAAGTCACTTCACTTTGTTTCCCTTAATGTTTGTTTCCCCATGTTTATTTGACCTAGGACCTCTACTCTGGGGGAACACCTATGGAGGCTAGTGTCTCTCAGAGCACATTTTGGGGAAAAACTTCCTTAGAAAGATAAGAGGGAAACAAATGTTTTAACACGTTCTTTCTTCATCTCACAACTCCTCCTTCTTCATTTTCTGTCCCTTCTTTCTCTCTCTCCCCCAACAAACACACACACATACACAGAGTACCTCCTTGACCTCAGTTTCCATTACTTTCAGGCTATCCCTTCCACTAGAGTCAGCCACACTTATTTACCCAGATAAAGTTATTCCCTATGCTGGACATGTTGCTCCCCAGCCTCAAAAAGCTGGAGGCCCAATTTCTGCCAAGTAAGTCCTTTTCTTCCTTCCCATTTACCCCCAAGACCTACCTGGCCTATCTAACACCTGCATCAGCACACACTTTTAATGCCTCTAATCTGAACCTTCAGTTGTTTCTAAGTGCAAAAATAACTAGACCAGAGTCAGAAGTAGGGATTATTTCCCATCTCATTTCTGCCCTACTGCAGGACAAATCTCATTATTTCATCAGAGATTCAACTATGCCATTTGTAAAATAAAGACAAGAAAATCCCTAAGAGCTTTTCTATTCTCAATTCTCAATTATTTCCAAAATGAAGGAACCCTATTTACCTTCACTCAGTTATTCACTCATGGAACATTTTATTGAGGGAGTACTATATAGCTAACAAAATGTCAATAACAAAAGAATTAAGGTGTGGCCCTTGCTTTTTAAGAGTATGTAGTGAAAAAGTTAGATACATAACCATGTGGTCATGATATTGCATAAATGCTGTGAAAGGCATATTAGCCTAGTGCCACTAAGAAAGGTCTTCTTAGTCAGATTACGAACCAGAGGCGATACCTCAAAGAGATGTTCTCTGATGAGAGTTTTGAAGTGCATCTTAAACAGGGAGCCATTGGAGAAAGGCTACTGCAAGACAAAGGAATAGTGCATTAACTTAGCTACTTTAGTTAATATATTAACATTAAACTTATTAATTGCCTTTGTGTTTATTTTTATATTACCTGACCCAAAGAATCTGTGTAGTTAAAGCAATTACTAAATTAAATTATTTTTGATAGATGGTGATGTTATACTATCTTTACTGTGAACATGAAGATAATTCAAATGTCACCATTTCTATTTCTAAAAGTTAAGTTAAACTACTTTAGGAAATTCTGATAGGAGATGTGAAATCTGAATATGCTCTAAAAATTCTTTCAAATTGCAGTACATGTGTTTCCTTCTGCGGTGGAGATCATAGCTGTGTGTGTAATGTCAGAATCAAATGTTGATGTCTTTATTTCTTTGCAAATCAGGGCAAGAAATCCACTAACTAACCCTCTAAAGCTAAAATATTTAAGGACTAAAGCAGATGTGGCATAACTGCTGGTTTGCTGAGTCTCTTGTGGTTTATAAAGATATATTTTATGTCTTTTATGATTACGGGATGATGCTAAAAATTTTGTGGGTAATAATACCGTCACATTGGAAAGACTGCGTATAACATCTCTGGAGAAGATACAGAATGCTACCTGGCTGTCAAATCAAAGTAAAAGATGTTTAATTTGTCATTAAGAAAAGCAGTCAGGAATTTTATTTGGAACTTGGGTCTTTCATGTGTGAACATCATAAATGTGCTGATATTAAGTCATATGCTCATGAATAGAATTCTTTCTGACATAATAGAATATAGTTTATAATCATTTTAAAAGAGTATTGTCGCTTGCATAGCTATTAGAACTGTAGTTTATTTAAAGTGACTTTAAAAAATTTTTAGATCTTTTGATTTTCCCCCCGCTTGGCACCTTTATTAGATGTCAGTATAAACTGGTTAAATAGCATTTGGTTTAAACAGAAAGAATGTAACATACATGCATATTTATGATATTTTGTTTGTTGGATCTTTTTCTTAATATTACTTGACTTTCTGTGTTTTAATCTCATTTTTCCATATTTTGGGTTGAAGCCACTCTAAAGCTTAACACCTAGGAGATTTCTCACTTATGGTTCCCTTTAAAAGTGCTAAAATCTCAGCCTCTCAAACAAGAGACCACGCTACAATTTAAAGAAAGCAGTTGTGTTGATAAAGGGCCCTAAGAATGTTGCCACCTTCCCAACGTGTCCTCTGCCATATCCTTTCTTTTAAGCCAGCAGGAGAATTGAAAGGAGGATAAGAGCCTGGACCATCCAAACACTTGGGGCATGCCAGTCTGGTCTTCTGAAGTATCCCCTGCTGCTTTAGAAAAAGGAGCCCCTACAGACAAATGAAAGGCCCACGGGGACATTCACATGCATAGCACCTGCCCGACAAGTGCCTTTAGATTGCTGGTGTTGGGGCGGTTTGGCCTGAGTTGAAGAATAGAGGTTTGAGAACCATTTGTTTCCACACCATTTTGGGTGAAGTGCTATATTTTTCACCTTAAAAGCCCATTTAAAAAGAAAAATATGGTTTGAAAGGAGGACACAATTTGGAAGCCATCACACTAATGGAGCCCCTTTTAAATGTAACACTTTGTCCTATCAATTCTCTTCTAAATTAGTTGTCACTACCTAGAGAAAAACCACCCTCGATTGTCATATGCAATTGCTTAAAAACGCACAGATACACAGAGGATGACCAAAAAAACTCTACACATTTTAAGAAAGAAAAGTGTATTAAAATTGTAATACCCAGTATACACTGATGAGGTTTGTTATCTTGTATATTGCATTTCTCGTAATTACAGAAATCAAACATGACTTGTGTGTATGTGGCTATATATGTGTGTGTATATATATATGTGTGTGTGTATATGCAATTTTTCAAACTCTTTGATGAATTCCATTACTTACCCGTAAATGCGGCATAGAACACAACTTGTACGGCAATGCACTGTATGACATGTGTGTAACTATCATCACCCTCTAAGTCTAGACACACAAATTATCTCAAAATTAAAACAAAGGCAAACTAGATTTAATAGAAATAATTCCATAGCCACAGAGGTTTTTACTGACAATTGACCTGGCCAACCATGATCAGATAAAGACCCACTGTCAACTTAAATGTAACAATTGGAAAATTGAACTTGCCTCTTCCCACCACGACAGATAGCTATTTCTTATCAATTTCTACTTTTCATCACCTGTATACCATAGCAGAGATTTTCATCTGTCCTCAGAATATCTTTTATATGTGCACCTGTCCTTTGCACAATTCATCAACTGTTCTCCAAACCAAATGTCCCATTTCTTTTTCATTCCGACCTCCCTACGAAGAGCTCTCTTTATTACCCTCTTCTGCTTGGATGAGAGAAGAGTTTTCCACCACTTCAGCTTCTAGATTCTCCTCAGTGCAGTTGATCCTATATATGGGTCTTGCAAAAGATCTTCCTAAAACACCGTATTTTATTTTCTCATTCCACCATTCAGGAATTTCAGGAATTCAGTTTTATCACTCGAGAGCCGACACCAGCTTGCCTGTTAATCACAGCCGTGTTTTCCAAACCAAAACTGGGAACCTGTCTGAGTTCAGTTCCTTCACCCCCAGCCTTGCACGAACTGGGTCCTCGTCTTCATCACCGGCTTTGAGCTCACCATTTCCTTACTCTCGTTTCTTCCACTGTCCTATGCTTTGTAGATCTAGTTTGAGTTTCCTTCTCCAAGAATCTGTGATTAACCTCCACCTTCATCTTTTTTTAATTGACCCCATAACATATATATACTTACTGTGGACTGTGATACGTAATTATTTATGTGTTCTTAAATTGTGATTGTCAGTTTGTTTCTGTGGGTGTGACAGTAAAAACCTTTAAAGGAGTGACCTGTATTTTTAAATATTTAAATATATGTAAATATATATGTGCACGTATATACACATAGTGAACTCTCTCCGTACATATGAAGAAAGCCACATAATTATACATATTATTTATAATTTTATATTATATATGATGTTGTTCTTATATTCTGTTATTAAACTTTTTGTTAAGTATAGAATGTGTTTATTAATGTATGACACAGATTAGTGTAGATTTTAAAAATTATTCATTCTAATTTTTTTAGGGTTGACAATGGATGAAAATCAGTCTTACATTATACCTTTCCTTTCCCTTCTCCCAAAATAACCCGGTCTGTCAGTGGGAAACACACACACACACACACACACACACACACACCCCAAGAAAGTATCTCCCACAACAATTCTTTGAATGTTGACGAGATGGGTGCTTAGTAACTTTTGACTGGCCAAAGGGCAATGTAGGATAAAGCAAGAAATGAGACTGAGAAAAATCTTTACTCTTCTGGAAATTAAGAAAGGAGAGAAAGAGAGCAGACATTCCAACATGGCATGACTGAGTAGAAGCCCGGATTTTTAGCAACCACTGTTTTCGTCTTTGTTTCTAGCATTCTCATCCCACACAAAATTCCTGTCTTTGATCTGTGCAGTAACATATGTAAATATCCTAGCGTTGGCCTGCCACGGTGGCTCATATCTGTAATCCTAGCACTCTAGGAGGCTGAGGCAGGAGGATTGCCTGGGCTCAGGAGTTCAAGACTAGCCTGAGTAAAAGCAGGACTCCATTTCTGCTAAAACTAGAAAACCTGAGGCAAGAGGATCACTTGAGCCCAAGAGTTTGAGGTTGCTGTGAGCTATAATAATGCCGTGGCAGTCTACCCAGGGTAAAAAAGTGAGAATCTGTCTCAAAAAAAAAAAAAAATCCTAGAATTGATAACTCCCTCTCTTTCTCTCTCTCTATATATACACACACACATATATATACATAAACATGCACACACATATATATATGTTAAGTATAGAATGTGATTTATTAATGTGTGACACATATAAGGATTAATGTAAATTTTAAAAATTATTCATTCTAATTTTTTTAGGATTAAAAATAGGTGAAAGTAAGTCTTACATTATACCTTTCCTTTCCCTTCTCCCCCCATAACCCCATCTGTCAGTGGGAAACACACACACACCCCACCCAGAGAACGTATCTCCCAAAACAATTCTTTGAACATTGATACACACATATAATATGTGTGTGTGCATATTTATATATATGTATTGTGTGTAGATATATATGTATATATGTGCACACATATGTATTTCTTTATTATCCTTCCTCCAGCAGCACAGAAAACCTACCAAGGAATTAATAAATTCCTCTCTGGCAAAGTCCATTGCTGTGTGGGTATGTATCTACACACACACACACACACACACATATACAGACAGACACAGGGCTGATGACTTCTCAGTGTATCTGTCTCAAAGCTGCACTGTCCCATGTCCCATTTGGTTGATAGGGCATGTCTGGCCTGACAGATTTATCCATTAAGAACAGGATCATGCATCTGAAACCAGTTTAATTCTTAGCAAGACAATGCACACGGCTTTTGTAGATTTTGTCATTGGTTTTTTGGTTCCTTGTATGTTACTCAGGAAAGCTTATGTCAGTATAAATCAGTGATAATGAAATCAACATTATGGCATCTTGATATCGCATTTGCTAAAACCTTTCTGGACGTTTAACCCAGCTTTCAATGATGGATATTACAGACAGTGGATAAACATTTTTGATGGATCTGTTTGCTCACAGATAAAAAAAGAAAAATCCAACCCTTTTTTTTCTCTTTTATTTGAAGGGTATAATGCCATTGGAGAGGAAGCAGTTTAAATGTGGTCATCATAGGTTGGTGACAACAAAAATAGAAACTCACTTAGGGTAAAATTTGCTGTCAGGAAAAAATGGAGCATTCTTTCTGAACTCAGGAACGTGTGGTTCATGCGAGCTTGCTTGTAGATGGTTGCTACAATAAGGCTTCTTTCATACAGGTGTGTTTATGCCCCAGGCTTGCTGGCCACAGTCCATTCCATTTACAGAAGCTGAATTAAACAATAACTACCGCATTGCAAAAAAATGGTAGGGATGGGGGAAGGGGAGGGGGAAAGGTGAGCGTCAAAGGAGATGCCTGAGAGCTTTGTTAGGGCCAAGAAAAACCCTGTTGCAGTTGTCAGAGCTTGTTGATGTTGCTGGGAACGGCACTTTTTTTTTTACTCCTGGATTTTGTGGTTCTGCCTTAGGAAAGAAAGTAAAATAGAACGGAAGAACAAAGTCCTGCTCTATAAATCAGCAGCTGCTCCTTGCCAGATCAAAGGAGTGACATTTTTGCTCCTGGACTACTTGTCCACTTGAGGGCTTGACAGGCAGCTAACAGCTGGCCTGCTAGACTATATGGGAGAATCAGCCTACATCTTCTTCCGAGCAGATGACAAGCTAATCAGAGATATCCATAGCATGGGGCATGTGAGTGCACCTTGATCTCTTCAAACATATCTAATACATAATTGCTAAACAGCTTGGTGCATTTTTGGCAAGTTAACGCCTAGGTGGTTTTCATTGAGAAGTAGGATAGAGAATTAATGCTTCAATCAAAGGTGATTGCAAAAGCTCAAAAGGTAATAAATTTGTTGGGATCTTGACCTCTTAGAGTGAATTAGTAAATGGCTATGAATATAATGGGAATTGGCTAAGAATTTGTGTAACTGATTAACGAGTGATGATAGATTTTCGAAGTTCAAGCAAGCTATGTTGTTCAGATAAATGAACAGGTAATTGAAAATTGGTAATTTTGAAAGTGATTGTCCCTGCTTTTTGTGCTGATAAAGAGTTGAATAAAGTTGTGGATGTATCATCTGTGTCTGAAAAAAGTTGTTTTCAGAAGCACTATAAGGTGTGTTGGAATCTAGACCTGGAATTTTAATGTCAGTAGTAAAACTTTCAAAGTAATTCAGTTTCTAGTTGATTTCCACCTACATAAATCATATACAGGATGAGGTAATATACTACAACTAATGCCTATTGACCTAGCATTTTATCTTTAAGAGGATAGATCCTAGATATGAATAGTAAGGAAGTTCCAGTGTTTTCCCCTCCCTTGCTTTCAGGTAGCTTTGAAAGATAACTTTTTATGGTGCATGATAAACAGCCACATATGAATAATCTGATGTGTTCTGTAAGAGTAGCAGCACTTCAAAATCATAACCTGCTGGGATGTTTTGTTATATTGCCATCAGGTGTGATTATATTCCTGGAATAGTGTTTATTATTGCTCAGTATCACAAAGGAAATAAAAGATAATTCCCTATCTGAGGGGAAATTTCTTTAATATATTTCTTAAAAGGTCCCTACTATTGGCCATATAAACCTTTGGGCAAATAAGATGCCCAAGTTTTTAGGTCATCATTAAAAATTCTTTTAGTTATAAAAATAATCATACTTATTTTTTTTTTGCCATGGCAAAGAATAATCATACTTATTAAAAACTCAAGCAATACAAAGTTAGATAGAAACAAAAAGACAACTCTACCTTTATTCTCCTGTTTGTTCCGAAGAGATAGCCTCTGTTAACCATTTCCACAAAAATATTTTATTGGTAATCCTAGCATGCTAGGAGGCCAAGGTAGGTGGATTGCTTGAGCTTATAGGTTTGAGACCAGCCTCAACAAGAGGAAGACCCCACCTCTAAAAATAGCTGGGCAGTGTGATGGGCACCTATAGTCCCAGCTACTTGGAAGTCTGAGGTTGCTATTAGCTATGATGCCACGGTACTCTACCAAGAGTGACAAAGTGAGACTCTGTCTCAAAAAACAAAGAAAAAAAAATTTATTGACCCAACTTCTCTTTTAGAAGGAATACAATGAATTAAATTATTATGAATCATTTGTTGCCCAAGACGCATGATTAAAATACTTTAGATGTAAGATAGCTATGTGCGTTTTCACAGCTGAGATTCACAATTAAAACTTCATCTTTCCAAGTTTCAGTTTTAGGCAGAGTCCTAGAGTTTGGTAAGGGATTTGGAGCAAGGCTTCTTAAACTTACATGAGCATAGATCTTTTAAAATACATTCAGGGGCTGGGCATGGTGGCTGATACCTATAGTCCTAGCACTCTGGGAGGCTGAGATGAGTGAGTTTGAGACTGGCCTGAGCTAGAGTGAGACCCCATCTCTAAAAATAGCTAGGGGTTGTGGCAGGCACCTGTCATCCCAGCTACTCAGGAGGCTGAGGCAAGATAATTGCTTGAGCCCAAAAGTTTGGTGTGGGGTACAATGCTACAGCACTCTACCCCAAGGTGACAGAATGAGACTCTGTCTCGAAAATAAATAAATAAATAAATAAATAACATACAGATTCAGAAGTGCAAGAATGGGGACTGTACTGTATCTCTGCTTCTCTAACAAGCTGGAAGCGACGTTGATACTGCTAGTCAATGGAAACACTTAGAGTAGCAAGGATATAGAGCACCGTGTAGAGAGTGTGATTCCAAAATAACTCACTGCCCTACTCACCCCACATCATCCCACCCCAGGCAGATGCCTGACCAGTGTCCAACATTTCCACCATGGCATTATGCATTTGGATTAAACTGTAATTTTTAGAAAGTTCCTACCATACGGATCTTTGTAGATCCATTGACTCATTATCCTGGTATCAATCCAGCATGCAGTTGTTTAATAATCACCCACCTAGTCTTCATTTTTACCTGCGAGTGAACAGTGCTCTTGAAGAGCAGTGGACAGGTGTATTTTGCTAAAAGCTAACATTTAATGGGCCCTTACAGCCAGGCACTGTGCTGAAGATCTTGCACACACTATCTCTTTTAATCCCCCGAACAATCCAGGCCCAGTTATTTGCCCAGTTTGCAGATAGGAAGCAGAGTGAGCTTTGGAAGGTTAAGTACACTTGCCCCAAGTCACAGAGCAAATAAGGGGCAGAGAACAGGAGCTGGTGTTCTTCACCATGTTGCTCTATGCATACATCTGAAACAGGAAGTGGGAGTTGAGAAGTGTGTGTTCAAAGTAGGACATTTTACCAAAGAGCCTGTGTTCGCCCTTGTAACTTCACGGAAGAATTAGAGGAAAGGAAGGATATTGACAGAACAAAGGAGAAGGCCCTGGACGATCAGCATCACCTACTTGATAATGTTGTCTGGAGCATTTTATGTCAGCATGAATGCTCCACTATTTGAGGCATATCCAAAATGGTATGAAATGCTTACAATTCCAGATTAACATCATGTTTTCATCTCATAAACTTATTCTACTTAATGCATGCATTTTAGAGGTATAAGCAAATCTAGTATCCTATCAGATTACACATTAGGCTGTAGCTCAGGGCAATTAATGGCAATCGGTGAATGTGTCTCTAAGTAGCATATGAATCTCATCAGTTTACCTTACTTTGCTCACAGTTGTCGATGAGAAAAGACCCATTGTCTGGCCACTAGCGGAAAACTTATGTTTGTGACATGACTCAGTCATTGGTGTGCCCACCTTCATATTGGGAGGCATTAAACCTGCTTAATTCATTGATTTAACCACTTTAATATACCATACTAAGAAAATCCTACCTTTTGCCATAATCAAAGACTTGCCTGTTTTATAAAGTAAGAAAAAAATGGAGAAACTTGATAACTGACTTGCCAAGGTTGAAGTTTCATTGAAACACCAACCAAGAGCAAGCTTTGAAGGCAGCAGAGCTTTTTCATGTTCTAACAGGTCCCCAGTTGCTGAGGTATCTACGACACCTTTTCCAAATTGGTCTGATCCTTCCTGGACAGCTCAGCCCCTTTCCTTGACAGTTCAGCCCCCTTCCTTGACAGTTCAGCCCCCTTCCTTGCTCAAACCAATCTATGCAAAAGCTTCAGTCCTGGCAGTTCTGATTTCTCCTCCTCGGGCTGGCTGCTTTCCAGGTGACTCCAAGGTGCCTTCACTTTCTAACAAAAAGAATGCTGCTTAAAAGAGTGGGTTACCAGGTGTGGCATGAAGTTAGTGAACCAGAAAGAAGGGATTTATCAGCCATTTAAAAATAGGAGGAAAAAAAGAAAAGAAGAAAAGAAACCAACCAACAATGAGGAATGACACTTAAGTCTACTTCTATCAGTCTGAACCATGCTTTGGAGTGAAAAGTCTTCAAAAGAAAATCACGATGGTCAGATTTCAGAAAAGTATGCAAAGGTGGAAAGTGTGGATTTTCTGGGGCCAGGGGAGGTCTCCAGGAGACATCTCTCCAGCAAGATGGTAAAATGAGAATTCGATGCTATTTGCTATCTTAGGTTTATTTTTTTTTTTAATGTATTCTTTCTTTCATCTCTGAGTTGATTTAGAAAGTCCTCACGATTCTTGGAAAGTCATTGAATTTATTTCTATAATTAAGTTATTTTTAAACTAAGAGTCTTAGTATGTAATTTTTACAGATCACACGTACTAATTCATTTTCTACTTAAGTAAAATTTAGACAGAAAGTAAATAGTCTTAGTAAAGACTCTCCCAAGCCTTTGAGTGAGCCTGGATACTAACTTTGTGTTCAGTACAAATCAATGGAACTATTTCACTTTAGGGTCCTCATTCCCTGAGGAGTCACTAAAGGAATTATCTGTAGCCCTTTAAAAAATGTCACAGTGAGGCCAATGAAAATTTTTTTCATTAAGTGAAATCTGGATAAGACATGTAAGCCTGCTAGCACATTTTACACACAAGTTATAAAAAACTCAGAATGTTTTTAAGAACTAATTAATATTTAAGAAGTCTTTGTAACTTAGGATTAATTTGTTTGTATCAATGGAGAAGTATATGCCTGCACCTTCAAAATCATTCTAGGATGACATTAAAACTTAAGAGAATTTTTTAATATCAGATACAGATGAAAACCTAACAGTCTTTGGATTGGAAATAACTTGTGGGGGTTTTCATTAAAGTTGGGTGCAGCTTGCTGCATTTTGGTGAGTTGGACGTCTTCAGCAATTTTTCAAATGTTTTGGGTTTGGCAAAGTCCAAAATGTTTTTTGCCAAGACCCTCTTTTCCCCTTATTTTTTAAACCCGTGTGAAATTCAAGGATAACTTAATCCATATGTGTCTGATTCATTTACACTTAACTCATCAAAATGTTATTTTGTAAGACCCATTTAATATCCCAGAAACCTTTTGAGCTTTTTAAAGACAAGTCTTTTGTCTTTGAACCAGCAAGTTGCATTTTTCCATATGAATGGAGCCTGAACCTTGAAAGACTGAAGTTGAGTTGATTTTCAACTTAGATGCTTCGAATTTTACACAGAATCAAAACTTGATATTCTATTTATTACTTGATCACTGAAAAGGGTCATTTTTAAAATACAGAGCAGAAGAACTTGAAAAAAATTATGTCATATGATTTTGGAAAAAGCCCATGTGTGGAAATTTCATCTTAGAAATATTAAATAAATAAAAATTATTCCTAGTTTTATTTATTTTAATCTAACTTAAAATATCTATTTTATATACATAAAATGTATGTCAGTGTATTTTCTAAGAGTGGCATCTGGGTCATCAGTGAAGGAGGGCAGTAATATTTAGTGTCAAAGTTTTCATATAGTCAACTAATTAATTGTCAATTCTAATAGTAACGTCTATGGTATGAATAAACCATCCCCAAGATCAGGGGAGTTGACAATTGGCAGGAGCTATATGTTAAGAGAGTTCTGAAAAATAGGGGCCCATATGTTTTTAAAATGCTGTGTGATTTGAAAGAATGTGGTAGAATATGAATCTGGCAAGAAATAGCACTATGGATCAAAAACATTGTTTGAGAACAAAAATCTGGAAAGGCTAAATGGTGCCCAAGTGAAAGAAAGCAAAATCTCTCTGACCCTTTGTGAAAGGATCAAGTGAAAACCTTCAGAGGCTTCTATTCATATTTGCTTAGGAGAAGTAGGCAAAGAAAGGCCATGGCCATAACTGCTAGTGAACATCCAGGCCATGCCATGGTAACTAGTTGAAAATGTAATACTGGAGTGGCATTTCCAAGTTCAGCGCTTGTATAAAGACCTGCTAGCATACAGAATGCTTTTTTAATGTTCTGTATTGTTGTGTATCCCCCATTGAACAACCTTTTGAGAGGACCCCCGTTTTTACTAATGTAAACATTCTGACCAGTATCCAAAGAAATGACCTTTGAGTGAACCTCTAACCTTCCCCGTAATTATTTGTTTGAAGACAGTGTGGAGTTCTCCTGCTGAGAACTAAGAACCATGATGCCTTGCAGCTCTGTGAGTGAGGGAGTGTTTGGGGGAACTGGAAAGAAAGACATAAATAAGGGAACAACCTCCAGATGTAAGGAATAAAAGAGTAAAGGGGTAAAATTAAAAAGGGAAAAAATAGCAATTCGTTTTACCTAAAGAGTTGGCCTATACTGGGGAGAAAGAAAAAAAAAAGAGGATTAGTAAGTAGCACATAAAAAGAGGTGAAACCTCTCTGTTAGGAACAAGGGGAAGAGAATAGGCTCCTCTGCTTTCCTGAGTGTCTTGGTTGGTCTTAACCTGACCTGATAAAAAGAGTGCCTGGGGGTGTAAATATCAGGTCAATCCTCTTTGGCTGCAGTAAAAGCAGTGGGGAAAGAGTAGATAATCAGGTTCTTTTTCTGATTAGAGGGATGCTTCTGGAAGTCTTTGTGATCTGGTCAGATATTCCTCTGCAACACTTCAGGTGACAGGTGGGAATAAATAAGCGATTTCAATTCTCCTTTTGTTTTCACCTCTGCGTAGCCTGTCACTTTCTTCCCCAGTGCCAAGGGGGTGTACATTCTTGACAACTGGAGCTCTACTTTCTTAAGTAATAAAGAAGTTCATTGTTTTGCAAACAAACGCCATAAGTGAAAGAGCCCTTTGGGTTTCTCCAGGCTATTATTCCTCAGCCTAATTGTATTCCCACCGGAGTGCTCCCAAGGAGGCCTGACCTGATGGAGTGTGTGGCCTGGCCGTCCTCCTCCTCAGAACTTGGAGCTTGATAGGAAGGCAGCGCTACCACACACGCTAGACTTGTTCTGGTGAATTTCAGAGAATGAGTTTTCTCTGCCCGTGGCCCTGTGTGGACTCACTCATCATTAAGTACCCTTGTGCTTAAGATTCAAAACTGAAAATATGGAAAAATATGATCAGTGGGTATATTTTGAAGGAACAGCTAGCTGTATGCTCCCTGCTCCCCCTGCTCCCCCAGCCCAAATGAACAGCCAGTGAGTCCTGTGTAGGAGCTCAAATGCGTGGGGAATACACATCGTTAAATGCATAGGGACAAGGGTAACTCACAAAGGGTAGAAAATTGTTTTGTTTTTATTAAATTTGGAGAAATAAAGGAGATTTCTTATCATCTTACCCTGTTCGTACATGAATATTTGATGGGCATTATTAAACATTAAAGTAACATGAAGTAGGCACTTATTTTTGGATTTCCAGCAAAATTAGATCCAGGCTTCTTCGACGAAATAACTGCTTCTCCCTTGCATTCCTGCGATTCAGCCACCACCTGATTTGAAAACGTTTCTTTGGCTCTAATATCAACCATGTGTACCTGAGGCTCTGTCTTTCTAGTGGGTTGAAAGGTGGCTGAGTTTATGGTTGGCAGTTACCTTATCCGCTGCCCTGGGTGTCCCAGCTTAGGCTAGAAAGGCCGCCCCCAGCTGGCACTGACCTCTGAATGACCCCTAACTTTACAGGCTTAAACTGCAGGAGTTGCCGAAGAGCAGAAGTCTTTCTGGCCAGCACTTATTACTGCTGTGTTGGTGATAAAACTTCAGACAGCCTAATTGATGGCTTTGCTGACCTAACAATACCTTGTGAAAGCCGAGTGCCAGAGCCTGGTCTCCATTTATGACCAGCTGCAAGGGGAAACTGGGTCTCCCTAGGATGAAGAGTCTAGGAAAGGGGGGAAAAATCTTCTAGCCTGTGAACTTTAACCAGATTCCTACTTGTTCAAGAAGGAGAAGCACAATTTCAAAGCAGAAGTTTTCTCGTGGAGAACTTTTTTCCCTCCTTGCGTTTTTTTTGTAGCAAGTTGGCTGGGAGTTGGCTACCTCACCACAATGCAGATGATCTTGTCAAGGTTTTCAACGCTGCAAGGGAAAATGGCCTTTACATTTAAAAGATAATTTTCAATGCTGCA
>CAUYON010145812.1:67500-90431 GCA_963573935.1 Arctocebus calabarensis
TTTCCACACTATGTGTGTTGTTCCCAAAAGAATGACTGTTTTGGTTCATCAGTGAATTCACTATCCAGGAGAAACTGTGGTATATTGGGCCAATGAGAAAAGAACCACGCTGGAGACCACGATGAACATTTGGCTGAACCCTCATCACTCCAACTCCAGCTTCAAGAATGTGTTTTCATGCCCGGCCTTTGTTCCTCCATAAACGTGTCCTTTAGTTTCAAACAGATCTTTATAGTTTGTGCTTCATAAGCCAATTCTTATTATTATTTTGGGGGACTCTTCTTCAAAGAGCTTGCCAGTGAAGATTTAAAAGACAGAGCAGGAGCTTCTTCCAGGAGTTCTGAGCCTTGGCTGTGGACAAAACAATCTTGAATTGGGCAGCTTTCCTCAACACAAAAAAGTTATTAATGGTCATTGCACCATAACTAGGACTTTATCAGAAACTCAAAGCTTGGGAGATAAAAAGGAGCAAGAGAATACTGTAACAAACTTCGTACAGAGTTCGGTCTATTAATTGTTTCATGTTAGATATTCTATGTGTTTACCTCAATTGAAAAAAAAAAGAATGTTTTTGCTAGTATCAGATCTGCTGTGGAATTGGTATTGTATGTCCATGAATTCTTCTTTTCTCAGCACGTGTTCCTCACTAGGATAAAATGCTGTTACCTTTAAGCTTTGTCAAATTTACATTAAAATACTTGTATGAGGACTGTGACGTTATGTTAAAAAAAAGGTGTTAAGTCACAAAATGATGCGGTAATAAATATTTCATTTTTGATTTTTTGTTAGGCTTTTGTGTTTTTAATGGTTTTAAGGCAAGGTTGCACAATGCTGAGTATATGTAGCTAAAAGTAGGTGATGGCATCCCCCCCCCCCAGAAGTTGAGTATAGTTGAAACTTAACTTTAAGTAATCATCTGTACCCTTTCAGTGTATATATGGCTTATAAGTTCCACCAGCAGAAAACTTCTAAAGGTATGAAATTGTGTGTGTGTGTGTGTTACGAGCTAGGTTGAAAGATCATTTTCAACATGCCCAACCTCCTGTTTAGATGCATGACATTAAAAAAGTATACTTTGACATAAAACTTTTCATGGTCTTCCTCTGCCAGAATAAAGGGCTTTTTCAGAGTTACTTTTACATCCTAAAAAATAGTACCTGTACTCAAAGGTAATTCATGTGCCTGTGTTTTTCCTCTGTCTTATTTACTAATATAATGTTGAATATGTAAATGAAAATTTACATTTGTATGTTCAAAGATAAGTGAACAACTTCTATGGAGTTTGAAGTCCTGAGTTTAAAAGATTACTTGCTCATTAATATTTAATATACATTATATTATGGTGTCTTTTTATTTCAGACATTTACCTCCGTGTGCTGGGATGCTAGGTTGGTGATTGTGACTACAACTAAATTTTTCTCTGAAAAACAACAAAATAGACAATATAATGGCATTTTCAAAATTTAATGAAACATTCCTGAAAAATCTCTGCCATTAGCTTGTTGACCTGCTACAGTTGCAAGAAGTGTGAGGCATTTGCAGGCCTCATCAATTTTTCAAATAAATATGCTATCTTGAAATGTTGTAACTCTTAAACTTTGAATCTTATGTTTAGAAAGAATATCATCAACTGTAGCTAGATAGGTGATGTCAACTTGGTAAAGAAATAGTTCACTATCTCTGCAAACTTAAACTTGGAAGAAATCCATAGTTGTGTCTTTTGGGGGGCTCTTCCACCTTTCTAATTTAGGCAGCATTAATGGAAGTCCTACATAAATGAGCAAGGAAATAAACTCTATTGTTTTGTATTATATTTAGTTAGAATTTTCATAAATACATTTATCAGCTTAATTAGCATGCCACTGCTTTAAACGTGGAAATAACACTCTGACACAAACGAACTGTTAATGGAGAAATTCTGTGCCACTTGGAAGAAAGAGATAGCTTCCCTCTCATTTTTGCTATCCCATTTTAGGTGGAATCTTTTTGTAAAACTTTAATATTTGCAAAATTTTACTTTAAATGCTTTTATGTAAACCCTGACGAGTTCTCCATTATAAATTAACTCTCACATCAGCTGAAAAAAAATTGGCAAAGTTTTTTTTTTCTTTTAGTAAAGTAAATGCTGAAGGGTTTTCTTGGTAATTGGCTTGCATTTGGGACATGTTTTATGAAATTATTGAGTTGTTTCAATGAAGTTTAGAGCCCAAAGCGCTCTTTCCTTGATTTTAATGAGGAAAATCATCTCAGTCTTAGTTTCTTTACCAGACCCATGTCCTATCATTTTCAACTTAACTCTCTTAAATACTTGGAAATGAATAATAATTGTAATAATACTGTTTGTATTTTCTTGCTCCCCCCACCACTCCATGCTAAGACAGAGAAGTGATAAATTAGTCCAATTTTTATAATGTCTTTTTTTTTTTTTTCATATCACCCCGGAAGGCACTTGCTCCTATCTCGGGTTTACTATTTAGTATAAAGAGTTCCGATTTGGGTATATTTAAGAAAGACTCAGCTGTCAAAAGCAAAGAAACTGGGAATGGTGTTTTGACAACCATATAGTGTTAAAGGAAATACTGTAGTCTGAATAAAATTGCTTATGTTCTCCAAAACAAGAGTAATATAAAAACACTTTTTTATTTATATGAAAAAGCAAAAGCAGAAATAAATTCCAAAGGTTTCCCTTTCTTTAAGAAATTCTGAGAGAACTGCAGTCGCCATCTGTTAAGGGTTGGGAATTGAGCAAGAAGCCACATTTTAAAGAAAAAGAGAGAGAAAGACCGGGAAAGTCTGTGTCTTCCACCCACCCCTCTCTGTCTCCCCCGCCCAGGGCAGCACTTCTCGGTCCCCCCAGCCCAGCTCACCCTGGTCAGATCTGTGGAGCGGAGTCCGTCCCCGCAGGCCTGTTAACCCGAAGCAGATTTGGGCAGGGAAATGTGGCTAATATCTCTAGCAGCTGTCAAAGGAGGGACTTTCCTTCAAAGGGACTGGACAGGGATCCTCCACAAGTTCCCCATTAGTCTTGCAGGCCAGCAATTTGATAAGGAGCCTAGCCCTCCGCTACAAGTCACCCCTCTGTCAGAAGGTCTGGTGTCTGGACGTCTGGACGCGCAGCGTGGCCCTGGCTTTGCAGCCACCGCCACCGCCGCGCACCGAGCGGGGTTTGTTGGGACGTGCGTCCGGGAGCCTGGAAGAAGTCCATAGCTGCGCCAAGGGGACAGGGCGGAGGCGTGGGCAGTGGGCAGTGCAGAGGGACGCGCTGAGGACCACCCCCGCCCTCACCTGGCCTTCCCTTTGCACGCGTGTTTGTTGGAGCTAGAGTTGCACGTTGGCGAGGGTGTGCGTGGTGGGGGTGGGGTGGCGGGCGGAGCAGTGTCGGCTGCAGAGATCAAGCCAGGGCTTCTGCGCGCGCGGTGGGCGAGCCCCCTACGTCCTGGCCGGGCTGGGAGAAAGGGGTCTGCGCAGGGAAAACCTCGGTCAGATGGGAGAGGCCGGTCAGATTGTGATGAGCATGAAGACCGTCGGGGCAATGTTTGAAGGGAGGTTTTAATATTAATAGTTTCAGTGTAGAGACAGAAGGGAGATTGCGTCTCCGGCTCCTTCGGGCAGACTCTGGGTGACAGGGATGATGGATGATCCGGCGGAGCCCAACGGCTCCTCCCCTCCAGCCCCGACAGTGTCAAAGCTACTTTAGTTGAAGCTTTAGAAATAAAATAAATAAACAGCATCAGCCCCCCTTATTCTTTGTACACCTCCACCTTCACCCACCCCCCCGCTTTCCAACATCGATTTATGGATCATTATGAATCAATTACTGCTCTCAATACTTTCCCATTGGCTTAAATAAAACAGTCGAAAGATGAAAACGTGGGGTTCGGTGGGGATTTTTTTGCCCCTGACAGGAACAATCGCAAAATCCATTATCTCATAATCACAGGCTCTGGGTTAGGAGGTGAAGAGAAAGGACAGAGTCACCCAGTAAATAAGTGGGGGCGGGGGGACGCTGGAAAGGGGGTGTCGCCCAGCTGCAGCCTTTGTTTTAGTTCTGATGTGTTTGTTTGGGGATTTCGGAACGGGGGCGGCTCGCCTGAGAATTACATGCCTACAAGTTTTCTGACCTTATTCTTTAACTCCTTCGCAGAGCCCTATCTGAACGCGTGTCTCGGCCAACATCAGATGTTGTTAGCAGCGAGGTCGCACGTGGGGAAAGGTGTGGAGGAATGGGTGCGTCTGGAGGGCGGATTTTCACTCGGTTGTGAGCCACTGTGCGCGGGAGGGTTTGCGGGAGCTCCCCCCACCCCTCGCCCCCGGCCCGCCCCGCCAGGGCTGGTTTTGTGGTTGGGACCCGGGTGGCCCCGGGCCGGCCTCCCCCTGCGCCCCCACCCCCACCCGGCCCCCAGGCTTTTCTTCCCTCTCCGGCCTCTTTGGCGGCGCTGCTGCAGGCTCCCTAGGTGTTTCTATGACTACATGTGTGTGTGGGAGGGTCAGACGTGGGGGTTGCCCGCGAGAGGGCCGTTCCTGGGCGATCATTTATCAATGTCACCCACATAATGATTCTCTCTGCAGCCTCCTATTGATGAGGATAATTACATTAGCTCAGAGTGACTGATCAATGAAAAACCACCACACAAAAACTTCTTTACTCTTCTATAATACCAAAAACCGATACAGAAATAACAGAAAGCCGGGTTTTCTTTCCCTCCCTTATCCACCAATGGATCCCGCCCCCCACCCTCCCAAAATAAATAAATAAATAAGTAAAAAGGACGGAGGAGTAAAGTAAGAAAATAGACCCAGGTTTGTTTCGTTTAAAAGAGGATGCAGTTTTGCCCCTGAGTGCATTTCCTTTCAATGTGGTGGCTTTACTCCTCCTTTGGTAAAGAGTATCAACGGATTTGATAATGTGAGTTGTTTTTAGATTAGTGTGCGGTTTACCGTTCTTTTTTATTTCTTTCCTCCCCTTTGGGCATTTTTCCCCTGCTTCAAAAAAAGAGACAATTCGTTTTATAAATCACTGGTAAAATAATAATAATAATAACTTTAGGTCCTCTTTTTAGGAAGCGGTCGCCTAAGTCGGGTTATCTTTTATCTTTATCACTTCATAAAGTAGCGCAATTAAAGATGTGATTTTGCCTGGGTATAAAGGGTGGACCCATTATAGGGCGATATAACACGCAACATTCTCGCCTGAAAGTTTGCAGCTAAATTACGATTTCGCTTTTTCTAGACTTAAAAATCGATATTTTCTCAATTAAAGAGAATTTTAATGCTTTACTTGCGAGTTGTTAAAGGCGCTGTAAATTTTATTGTAATGCTTCTTGACTTCGGAATAGATGCGGGAGACCGGTAGATTCTGGTGAGCTTTTTCCCCTCAACCTAGCTCAAGAACGTCCCCTGGTCTCTACCAAACTGCGGCAACAAAGGTAAGAAGGGTTCTGAGATATAAGGGGTAAAAAACGGGGAGCCCGCCCAGGGGGCCCTCAGGCCAGAGGCCATTGTCTTGTATATTCCCACCTCTCTGAGTCCCACCGCCTGAAAGTGACAGAGGTGTCCATTTTACTCCTATCTTTCTCAAAAGGGAGCCCTTTGGATTCCCATCTGCTCTGTGGCCAAACGGAGCTGCATTGGGGGAGCACTCTCGACGCTCCCCAATCCCCTCCTTTCTTTTTATTTTGCCTTATTCTACCAAATTGTAACTTGGAACTGTCTCTTGCGCAGATTTTGCCTTATTTGTTATGTGTGTGTCAGATACAAATCACCTGTATATCAGAAATCGGGCCCCACCCTCAGGAACACGCACTGCTTACAGATGTTTTCTCTTTCCACACGTCCCACCTAGTAAAAGTTCCCGCAGAGAATTAACTGTGGTGTGTTAATAGCCCAGATCTGCTACTGCTCGGTCCTGCAAATTGAAATGTGGTATTTAACTAATGCTGGAGAGCTACTCGCAGGCCGGCAGAAGCCCAAGGATTAGAGATTTCTAGGGCCCAGGGACTTGGTGAGAAGCAAGGTAGTGAAACTTTGAGAAAGTTAAGACAGAAAGGTAAGAAAATGAGGCTGGACGGGAACGTAAAGAGAGAAGGATAAGGCAAAGCAGAAAAATGAACCTTTGGGACCTCTTTGTAATTTAAAAAGAAATAATAATGAAGAGAAATTGAATATCTAAGGCTTGCTATTAAATTGTTTGTGAAGCCAATGTCTGTTTAAGCACCAATTCTCAGAGATGCCAGAAAAGGCCTGAGTTTCCAAATGGAACTCCTCATAAAGTTCCTTTTGCAGTTAATTTGCTGGGAATGTGAAGATTAGGGGAAAGGCGATGTGTGTGGTGTACCAGGGCTTAAGTAAGAGTATGATGGGAAGGGGTACCTAGATATAATGAGGCTGCTGTTTTAAGCTGAATAGAAAGGGTGAGTGTTGGGGAGGGGGGGGCAGAAAAAGCCACACAACACCACAATGCACTTTTAAATAATTCTCACCCACCTGCCTTCCTTCTTCTCTAATGACATTACATTGAGTAGTATTTATGTAGGAGAGGGAAATTTCTAGTTCATCATCTTCTGTGTAGACCCACCCAACAAGAGCCCCCTTCCTTAGATTCCTGACATGTAAGCCTAGACCATGGCCTTTTTATCCAGTGAGTGGGGCTTTGTTAATGTATTTGTACTTTTCTGCTTTCAGTCTAAGTTTCTCGCTTAGGAGGAGGGAGGAGGTGCAAGAAAGGAGGGGGAGGGGAGCAGAACACAAAGACTTTATCTAGTTCTCACCAAGCAGGTTTCAAAATAGGAACTTAATGGGAAGAAAGAGGTAAGAATAAAAAAAAAAATTAAGAGGGGCATGAGAATTGTTTATTAGAACAGGTTTACTTGTCTGGAAGGAAGGTGATTCTGTGAATATTTTTCCCTTTGAGGATTGTTTTCCTCATATTGAAACATTTTCAAATTTTAATCCTTTAACAGACAAAACCTCAATATAAATATGACACGGGCTACTGGCAAAAAAACCAACTTAAACTCAGTGCTTAGAGGGGCGGGGGTGTGGGGAGGAGAGAGCGAGCACTTTCTGATTAATAACTAGCAGGGTAATGTTGAGGGCTTTTTCTGCCCGATTGCCTTTTTGAATTAGAGCCGATTTCTTCACACTTCAATAGTGCCTGTCTCCTTTAAAATGAGTGGCAGATTTGTTTCTCTTTTTTTTCTCTCCCTGAGACTTAATCATGTAAATTTTCTAATTAGTTAAA
This sequence comes from Arctocebus calabarensis, assembly GCA_963573935.1. NCBI lineage: Eukaryota > Metazoa > Chordata > Mammalia > Primates > Lorisidae > Arctocebus > Arctocebus calabarensis. The sequence continues at coordinate 74,741 of CAUYON010145812.1, forward strand.
TCATATTGCTTAAAGGCCTAATATTTACCATGTAAGAAATGATCATCCTGATTTGGACCTCTTGAAATCTTCTGAGAAATAACATTTGGCTTTAAGGTTGAGGGATGAGCGAGAAGGAAGCTATGTTAGGGAAGGCAGTTTAGAGAATGCACGGACCCTGGCAACATGTTAAATTAATAGTTGAAGTTGAGCTGGGCTCACACCCCAAGTCCGCTTTTATTTTTCAATCAGCGAAGATTTAATTGGCAGCCCTCAGGCCGGGCGATCTGATATTTTCTCATTAGTTTCTCATCACTAATCTTGAGTGTTAGATTGGCTTAAAGGTTGTCAACATTTGACCAATTTTATTTAAGGTGTGTGTGTGGAGGGGGGAGAGAAATCACTCATTATGGCTCCACGACGTGAGATCTGCAAATAAATCCTGCTTGGACCCCCGGAACTAAAAGGCGAAAAAAATGTTGACTATTCATCGTCACATTTAATAAGTTGTATTAATGTATATTTCAAGGCTAGGGAGAGAGATTCTACATGTGCTTGCTTAGATGCTGATGAAAGGAAATAGGCTGATGGGAAGTGGGATATGCCCTGTAAGCGGGACGGGTAGGTAAAGTGAGACGTAGATACATTTCGAACCAAGAGTAAATAATCCAAGTGTAATAGCTGTTGAGGGTTTAGGAACTACAATCCACCCTCCCTTTTCTTTTGCAGCTGCGTGAAACTGCCAAGCCTGTCTGGCAAGCTCCGAGCGGCTCGGCTGTCTAGTCTAGAGATAACATCAGAGCGCCCCCTGCTGGCCAGTTTGGCAGAACGCCGCGGGTCAGCCCCCTGCGAAGCGAATCGTGTTTTTCTGTGCCCCCCCACCCTTCACTGACTCCTTCCACTGCGGCCATCTCCGTTCTGCAGCAAAATCCCGCGGCGGGGGGAATAGCTGGTCAAAGGTGAACATTCCCAGTGGATAAATGATAATAATAAAATGAAAAGGACCCCCCCCATCCCACCTTTTTACTTGGCCTCAGAGGAATAAACTATCAAAAGCCTCAGCAAAGGGACACATTTCCTTTTTAAAATTTCCTTATAGTCTGGGTTGTTGCTAGAGTTTTGTTGTTGTTTTTATTTTATTTTTCCTGCCAAACTATACAAGTCCAAGGAAATATTTGTAAGAGATGCTGTAGACGATGTAAAAATGGGTTATCTGATGGGACGAGAGGCCAACACAAAGCAATTATCTGCATCCTCGCAAAGTTTACCTCCCTGGGATTCGCAGTGTTTTGGAAAAGTCTAGAAGAATAGCTTTCGGGATCGAGACAGTTCCTAGTCGTGAATGACCCTTTCCTGCACAACACGGGAATACTGACCCCTGTCTGATTTTGTTGTATGTTTTGAAACATACAACGTGTTCAAAAGTTGTCACCGTACCTACACCACACACACAGACACACAGAGAGGTCTTTTGCGCGCGAGTGCGAGTCTGTCTTAGCTCGTGCTTCTCAATTTTGCTGGAAACGGAAAGGGTAGCTGAAGTGCTCCAAGATACACCGCCAGCGGCTTTGACACTTGATCTGACCGTGGTGCTTCACGTCCAATGCATGGTGTGAGAGTGCTATTATTTCAGAGTACTTTGTTTATTTTTCAACGGTTTGGCGCATAGCGGGGTTTTCTCCGCGTCCCAATCCACCTTCAGCGGGATTGATGAACACGGTGTAACGCGAGGGCGCACAGGTAACGACAGCCGGGACCCTCTCGGGCTGGCAGGCGCGCCGCCTCCGCCACCAGCCTCTCCTCTGGGGAAAGGCGCGGCCGAGCAGCCCTGGCTCGAAAGGTCTTCTGACCACAGCGAGACCCCGACGTGGATCTGCACTACGGAACGACTTTAGTTTCTGGGGGAGTTTTCGGTTTTGCTGATTAAAGTAGGGAATTTCTTGATTTTGTGCAAATGTATCTCAACGGGGGAAGGAACTCGAGCAGGGAGGGAGGGCAGACAGCAGGGAAAGGTGGGTCTCTGCTTGACTTTCACTTCTTGCCAGAGCACCAGAACCTTCTGGTGTGAAAATCAGCTCTCCTCCTTCCCTTCTCCCCAGCACCCGGGTGCCAACCCTTCTCGAACCTTCCCATCTTTGGGGATGCTCCCGGCAGGGACAAGGTCTCCCAGACTCCAGAGAACAGCGCTCCTAGGGCCAGGCAAAGGTAGGAGAGAGCCCGGATTTCAGGCCAGGGAACGGATGCCTCAGTCTTGTTTGAAGAATTGCTGGGGCTATTGTGACAACAGAGGTAAAGTTAAATATTTACACTCCGAGCTGTTATTTCGGGGGAGGGGGTCTGTTTTGAAAAAGTTCATTAGGTTTCAAACTTACTTCAGACATAAATCTTGCTCTGGGGAGGCAGAGTCTGCTGCCTGCCACTGGGGTCGGGTTTTTGAAAGGTCCCCATTAAGCTCCGAAGTGGAAGGAAAGCTCTGCAGACCATATGGGTCCATGTAAATATATATGTATATGCACACGTCCATCTATATTTAGCTATCTGTATGTGTATATAAAGACAAGGCAATAAAGAGGAAGAGGTGTCCCTCACTGCACTTGAATACAAATAGAAACTCACATATAAAGAACACAGAAAAGTCCCACTGTATTTGTCTCTGGCTTAGCGAAATTTGGAGACATCGATGATGTGGTCAATGTTCTTAAGTACATTCATGCAAAAGTCCTTCGGAAGGGACGGAAAACATCCCAGCCATTAATCTGAAAGCACTTGAAGATTATGATTAAAAGGATGGGCTCCCTAACACCATCATCTCGAGTAGCTGTTGACTGCCCTCACCCCTTTATTGTGGCAACAAAATGAACTCTTCCTTAGAATAGTGTTTCTCCCTTTTTTAATCTTTGTTTTTGTTTTGCTTCCAGGACCAAGGAGGGAAAACAGAAGTAAAGAAAACTGTTTCAAAAGTCTCGGAAGTGCTGCTGTTGAAAGGCTGCTGTTCATTTCTGATTTCCTCATTTTTTTTTCTACAAAGGAAAAAGAAATCCAATGATGTGTCTACATTGGATGAGAAGAAAACACTAACAACAGCAGCGTAGGTGTGTTTGTTTTCTTTTTCCCTGAAAAAAAATATTTTTAATATTCACCAATTTAGCAAGTTGAAAGCTGTGGGGATCTAAAAGATGTTCACTTGTCCACATGTATTCGTTGACTTTCCTCACTCGAGTCTTCTAGGCTTTTGTAGCAAATGGAAATTGAGGGAAAGAGAATTAGACACCTGCCAAGGAACAACGCTTTCAGGTAACTCCACCTTTTCCAGGGTTTGAGTGCTGCTAGGAAGGGGGGGTTGCTATTTCCCCCTAATAAACCCCAACGCCTCATTAGACACAAATAGGGGGCGACAACTCCACTGCGGGGCATTCGGACAAAAATGGAGGCAGCACCTCTCCAGCCCAGGAGCCCTAGGAGATGATCCCCCAGATATGCAAAAGCCATTACGTTGAGTTGAGTGGACCTTTCAGACAAATACACAGTAATTAACATTTTAAAAAGCAAAATGCTGAAAGGAAGGGCGGTAGCCAACAACAACAACAAAAAAAACATGCTAAAAATTATTCTTCAAGTCCTGCAAATTTCCAGATGCCACAGAAAATCAATACAAACGCGCCCCCTCTTAACAGAGTAGACAGCTCAGCCACCAGATGCGGTTTCCCGTTGCAAGTGGAATTGCAGAGCCCACCTCCGATAGAGCAAAAGGAGGTAGTACCCCATCCCCAGGCGCCAGGAGGGAAGGAAGGACGTCGCCCTCCCGCCAGCCCGAGGTTCCCACCTGTTTCCTCTGCCCCCAGCGGGAGTGCAGGAGAAAGCAGGAGCCGGAGCTATTCTGTCTCCACTGGCCAAGGGGTACCCGACGCTACTGAGAGAGGTTCTTACCAAATCAAGGAGCAAGGAAACCCAAATAAGCCCCCATAGGCCAAAGACCCCACTAAAGGGGCCAAAACTCAGGTCCGAGGCGTATGCAACGGCCTGCACAGGTCCTAGCTGCGGCGCCCGGGACGCAAGGCTCTCGGGCCACGTTGGTCCCGGAGCGAGTGCGAAACGCAGAGCAAGGAGGCAGACTCCTGGCCGCGCCTCGGGGGGGCGGGGGTGCGCGCGCGTGAGTGAGCACGTGCGCTGGGTGCGGGCCTCCGGCCGCAGACGTCAACTGCGAAAGTTCACCGCGCAGCTTCCCGGGCTCTGAGCCCATCTCCCCCAGTCCTCTGCGTCGCCTCCACCACCCGCACCTGCTACCCAAACCCCGGGCACGCCCGGACAGGTGTGCTGCTCCCGGGTAGAAAGCTCCCGAGAGACGATCCACCCCCTGGAGACGCGGCCGCGGGGTTGGGGAGGAGGAGAGGAGAAGAAAGACCGTACGTCCAGAGCTCAGACGGCCCAATCTTCGGTGACATTGTCATCACACTCAATCTTTTCATCCTACCCCCAAAGCAGAGATTGATTCGCGGGAAAATCGGACTTCCCGCAAACAGAGACTTGACGCGGGCTCCAGAGACCTGCGCAGGCTTTGCTTAGGTTCGAAAGTATGATTTTAATTTTCTTAATGAAGGCGCACTCTAGTGCTCAGCTGGTAATGGCTGTGTTGAATTTAATAGACTCCTGTCCAACAGAAAAAGACGGATAAGTAATCTGCTCTAATGCAATTATTTCTCCAGGTTCGAAAGTCATTGTACGGAGAGGGTAGGAGTGAATTAAGGCCCCAGGGACTGCGGACGCAGGGCAAGGAGACCGCCTGAAATATGAGCTGAACCTGTTTTTCGAGATGCACTCGGGTTTGGGGGTCGGGGTCGAAGGCTTCAAAGCCTTGGGTCTGCACGTGTGAAAATCTCTCTCCCTCCCTCGCCTCTTCTACCCTCCTCCTTCCCTCCCTTCTCCTCTCGGACTCCCCTCCCATCCCTTTTTCTCTTCCTCTCTTTCCCCTCCTCCCCTTCTCCTCACTACTCTCAGAGTTAACGTTCATTTTCTCCCCTGTCACCTATTTCGCTTGTCCTGGTGTGTTTCAGTCTGATCCATTTAGTCCCGATCATTTCTCCGAAACACATAGGCAGAACTCCTCGCCTGGGCTGTGTCAGCCCCCTTCTTGGAATCCAACAGAATTGGGATGTTTAAGGTACTGATGACGCTGTGTAGGAGGATTATTTCTATCCGAGTAAGGAGCCAAAGCAGGTCACTGTCCCAAAGTAGCCCCGTTTTAACTCCAACGCAGATTATCACTAGAGGCAATTCTTACTTGGAATTGTTGAAACTCCTCTCAGTGTCACTTGTCCAAACCCTCTTCGGCTTCAGACTCTCCCCTTGAACTGCTAAGCTCAATCTCAGGCAGTCATGATTTTAAAAAATGAAAATAATCAACATGATTCATAATTTCCCTTCTTACAGAAAATCAGCCAGATTATGGAAGGAAAGCGCTGTATGCCCATCTGGAGGAAAGGTCTGAAGGCAGGGCCAGGCCCTCAGGCTGGCAGTGACTGTTGAGGTGTCCTGGAAACAGGACCCTGGAAGCCCAGGTATGAGGTCTGAACTGCTGTGAACAGCCACTGTATCCTAACACTTCCACCTTATCCTCCAGCCAGCCTCTCTCCCCAGTGCTGGGGACAAAGAACGTTCTCAGAACTGAAGCACAAAAAGGGTTAAATGAACCCCAACCTGTAGGTGTCTATTCCAGACTCCTTGGTGAGGTGATGGTAGGTGGCTGGGGTTGATGTCTGTCTGACACAAGTTCCACATACTGACTGGGTCTCGGGTTCCTGAGCCTTGGATCTCCCCATCCCACTGCCCCCCATTCCTGCACTACACACGAATCCCCCAAACTCTGTAATAACTGTCCTCTTTCCTGATTTAACCCCACCCCATTCCTCCTTGCCTCTGCAGCAAAAGAGGACTCAAAAAAACAATGAAAGAACATCAAAACAGGCAAAAGCCCATTTGCAAATGGGCTCAGGCCCTCCTGGCTGAAGAGAGGCACAGCTGGTGCCAGGACACAGGAATCGGAAGGGCCCTGCTCCTCCCTGCCCTGGGCCTTGTAGAGACATCTTTCCTGGAGGAGGGGGCTGAGTGGAGAGCGCTTTCCCCTTCCCCTGTGCTCCTTGTGGGCTCTTGGGAATGGCATTAGGAAGAGACCCAGTACTCAGGCCCCAGTGACTCCCAGGACTTGGAGAAGGAACCCAGGCAGGCTCTCTGAGCTGCCAGGGTCTGACAGTAGGCAGGAAAGCCCATGTGGGCCAGATGAGCAAGTCTGCAGGGAGGGCAGCCTCATCAAAATCTTCAAGCACTTAGCCCTAAGCACCCTACAGAGATGAGAAGCTCCCTGGGTGGTGCCCAGGCCCTGCCTGCTCCAACAGCTGGATTCACATAGCACCAGCAAGAGAACAGGTGACTGTCAGGGCCTGCCATCTCCACCAGCCCTACCTTCATCCTTAGATCTTTCTTGTTATCCTTGCAGGAACTGCTCTGTTGTTTTTTGTGACCTGAGAGAGCAAAAGCAAAGATCCAGAAGCTCTAATTGGTTCTGTTTTGGAAAAGGAAGGAGAAGAAAGGAAAAACCTTATTTTACTTAATTGTGAGCTTTTAAGATCCCACAGCATGAGGAAAAGCCTATTCCTGCCTTTCCCTCCCACTCCCAGGAACCTGGACAGAGTCAGTATTATAACTCCTCCCTGACTGAGAACTGGGGGTCCCTGCCTTGACCACTTGCGCAGATCCATAGGTTCTTTCACTCCATCCTCACCTAATGCAACTAAAGTTAGATCTGGGGAAACTGCAAGAGGCCCAGTCAAAGAGTCAGGTTCGCTTCTCCTTTGTTTACCCTCCTATTTTAAATTTTAAGGCCTGGCACGCCTGTAATCCCTGCACTCTGGGAGGCCAAGGTTGGCAGATTGCCTGAGCATATGAGTTCTAGACCAGCCTGAGCTAGAGAGAGACTCTGTCTCTACAAAAAAAAAAAAAAAGCTGGGCATTGTGATGGGTACCTGTAGTCACAGCTTCTCAGCAGGCTAAGGCAAGAGAATCGCTTGAGCCCAAGAGTTGGAGGTTGCTGTGAGCTATGATGTCACAGCACTCTACCAAGTGGTGACAAAATGAGACTGTGTTTCAAAAAATAAAATTAAATAAATAAATATCAGTAGAGGAAACCATTTTATTTTTTGCAGTATTAAATGTGTAATTGTATTCACATAGAATGAAGGTGTAAAACTGTATCTTTTCTTCAACTGCAGCTTAAGCCCCTTTAAAGAAGGACTACCCTGAATACAGGATGTCTTTAAAGAACAGAACAATTAAATATAAACTTTAAGGATAAAGAACCCAAAGGATGCCAGCTGTTCCCCCTCCATTGCCTCTACGTAGAGAAGGTAGGTCTCAGAAATACCTCCGATGACAAGCGCTCCTAAGACTAACTAATAGCACATTATTTCATCTTTAAAGTAAGTTCCCCTAAAAGAAGTTAAGAGGCATATACTTACCAGCAGAGTTCAGCTTTTTCTGCCTCTTTATTTATCCAGGTCTCATGATTTTAATATAATTTAAATAATCTTCTTTAAGGGGGTGATATGTGATTGCCCACCACAACATAGTAAAGGTAGTTTCTACTTTGCAACTTATGCAGGGGCCATAGGACTTTTTGAATGTTCAAGTGAAGTGTAAACAGAATAAGTTCACAGGTGATTAACAAGTTCAAGTTACTTAGCTCACTTATCACATTTTTTATTTCTAAATTATGTTCAATTTGATTTTTCTGCTTTGCTATAAATGACCTTACAAAATCCAATGGGAGCAGACAATTGTCACTATGTCCTGTATACCATGATTTATTTGTAAAGTTATTTTATAATATATACCCCCTTTAATGCTTCTGTGGAGACCCCCATTTTTCCAATTAGATTTAGAAACACAGCTATCATGCTAATTCAAAGGCAGTCATTTTGAAGACACAATAATCACCAAATTTTAACAACTTTCTAAAATATCTCAAAATTTCTGAACTGCAAGCAAAAACTGCAAGCTGTTCAGAGTCCAGTGCTCTGGATATTAGCATATTATATTCCGTGTCCAGATGTGTTCAGTGTCCATCTATCCAAACAATAGGTAAGAGAGTCAATTTGTAAATATATATCCTACAACTCACTTCTAACATAGTACCTTGAACTTCTCCTATGCATTATTTAATAGATAACCAAACTCCTCAGATCAAGGCTCGTGCTGCTACATCTGGAAATACTTCCTTTGCTGGGCTCCCCGCTCCCCCCCCCCCCCCAGCCACCAGTGAGAGTAGCTGAAGCCTCCCTTTCCACCATTATACGATAGCACCAGATTTTAATCAGCAAGAGGCACTCCTATTTAAATTTACAGGATGACTCTTTATTTCATTTATCTTTTCTTTTGGAGGAAAGTGAAATAAGAGCACCACCCTTATTAATTATAAGATTGATGGGGTGAAAAAAGCCAAATGAATTTGGCTTGCAAATTATTAGGAGAGGTATGAATATTTATGACTGTGCCAGAAACTGCAGTCATGAACCCTGGGTATCAAGCCTGGCAGACAGTCAGACCAATGCAGTCAATGAGGGTTCAGTCTCCCCAAATCTGACATGACACAAATGGAAACTTCTAAATTAGACCCAGGGTGGGCTCCTATCAATTCAATTCCTCTTTGTGTGTGTGTGTGTGTGTGTGTGTGTGTGTGGCTAATCTTGCTAAACATGAACTTCTAGTAGCTTCTATCATAAGGTTTAAAAATCTTTTAAGGTAAAGGCAGATACCTATCAGTTTTGTGAAGAGCATTTTTGTCTTCTTCCCTCTTAATATTCATTTATACTTTAAATAAGTTTATCTATCAAATATCTGTGACAGCATTTAAAAAATTAAAATCATTATTATTCATTGTAAAAATACTGGAAATCTAAAATATCCTGGGCATTGGGAGGGTTTAAATAGACACAATCTAAGTTCCAAACAGATAGAAATGAGAAGAAAAAGAAAACAGTAATGGGAGAGGTAAGAGAGCAAGCTTTCTCTTTCTCTATTTGTTTTTTTCTTTATGCACAAGACCTAGTTATGCTTTTCCCCAAAGTGAGGAAATTTAAATGAAAAGGTCATGATAGAAAGGAAAAGGGTCAAAACAAAGATTTAATAATTCAGCAAAAGACAAACTATATTCTCTTCATTTTGTCCTCCTGGTTATACATTTCAGAGTTCTACTTTGGAGAGGGGGCTGGGGGGGTGGTGTTGAGATTTCACAAGCTCAACTACTGGCTCATCCTTGGTTTCTTTTCTGTAAAAGAATTGTTGAGTGGGAGCTGACCCAATCCTGTAAAAATGGTTCATTTTGACATCAGAGCCAGCTTAGCACATACATTTTGAAAAGGAAGACAAGTTGTTTTCAAAACAGAAACGCTAAGCATTCTAAAAAGCATAAGCAATTTAAAAAATGTTCCTCGAATTTTCTGAAAATCTCCCAACTACATATATTTTTTTCACAATTGTAAGTGGATATTTGTGTTAAATTGATGCTTTATGTATATCCTGTCTCAATTTGTCTGTTCGCTGCAAAGATATAATTTTTTTTTAAGAAGCGATACCACTGACAACAATTTACTTAAATTCACAAACCTTGAAATTGATGCGTCTCCTATCAATCACGTTCAGTAGATACAGTAAAACACATTCCGCATTTGTATATCAATAGTGGCACACACACAAATCTGTTTTGTTCAATTTAAATGCTCTTCAACATGTCATTTCATATTTTTCTGGAACATGTTATGGGTTAGTCATCCTGTTTCAGCTGATTGTTAAATCCTTAACCTAATGAAAATTCAAAATAGAATATTTCCTTGTGATGAATTTCAGAGCTGAAAGGTGGGCCTGAGGGATAATTTGGTCACATTCTCTCATCTTTCTGATGAAGAATTGAGGCCTCATGATGGCAACTACCCCGTTCACCTCATAAAACTAGTTACCTCTAGTTTCTGACAAAATCCCAAAGCGCTTCACTTAAAGCCCATTTCTCCTATTATATGGTGCTTGCAGTTTTTACCCTTTATATTAGAGTAGTGTTTATAATACTACATACAGATTTTCATGCTAATATTTTTTTCTCCCAGCACATTGACAGTGAAATTCTTATTAAATAGTAATAAGATATTGACTAGGCTGTTTGCCCATATGAAGATTTGTTGTTGATCTGTGATGTCTGTATTGATTAGACAAGAATGAGGTCTACCCTCCACGTGCAGGATGCAGAGACGTCAGTATCAGTGCAAAAACAAACTTTGTATTCATAGAAATACCAACTTTCTTATTTACCGGTCACACGTGAGCTCAGTCAATCAAGCTAGGTGTAAGTATAAATAGGAATAAATGAGAGAGATACCTCAAATTTTTAAAAAATGTTTACCAAGAATATTGAAACTGACATGAAAGTTCCTTGGCTTTAGCCATTGTAGCTGCCTCTAGGTAACCTCCCCACCTGGCTCTTCTCTTCACTCAAATTGAGTCCTACACATGCTGCATATTTTTACATTAAGGGGAATCCTATCCACGCCTGAGATGAGCTTATGTTTACCATGGCCCCTTCTGTCAAACTGTTATTTCTGTAGCTTGCTGTCAAAAACGTCACTCAAAGTTTCCTTTCCACCTCTCTTTACCCTCTGTTACAGTAGCTTCGGAGGCCTCATCCAAGGAGAATCTCCTTCACCTATAAAGGCAGCTAGATGGACGTTTGTTTCACTTACTGTCCATCCCGGCTTTGTCTTCATTCCGTTTAAGGGCTGCGCGTTGTTTCTCGTTGTGGTAAAACTTTTCATCCAAGCAATTTACTCTGCAGGTTCAAACACTGAACCTTTGCAAGGAGAGTTTGTGTGTAAATATTTTTGGCATATTTTCTAAGTCTGTGCTGCTTAAGTTTATACTCAGGCAAGAAAGAAAACATCATTGAAATGAAAATATCCTCCAATTACAGAAAATTCTGGAGCAAAAGTCAACAGATATTTAATTTCTTTAATATAAAAAATAAGTTGTTGTCCCTTATAACTTTCTTCATCACGGGCCTCCTCTTTGCTGTTTCCATTCCATTGTTTTCGCACGAATGTGATAAATGGTCATTAAGTCTAACCGTTTTTATTTAATGTTCATAAAAACCAGTAGGTTTTCAAACAGATGTGGCCTGATATGGTTCAGTGAATTTAGTGGCCTTCTCATATCAATGAAATAATAACCATACGGAAGATGAATTTTATACCGGTGTTTACCTCTTCTAGACTCATCCTTATTATAATTATAAATAGTGTTTGTTATGTATTATGCAATATGCATACCGTTGTCTGGACAGGGCACAAAACTTTTACTTCATCACTGTCATCTATGGTTTTATACCCCAAGAGCCCTTACACCAAAAACTAGAGAGAAAAACAGACAAGTAAAAGACATGGCACCCTTATATGTTCTTTCTTCTTTAAGAAAAGAAAATGTAATGGATCCTAGTTCATGGATGGACAAATCTTTGTCTTTTCCCATTTAAATTTTTTTTTCCTTTCTGACCCAAATAAGTGATTGGGAAAGCAAGAAGAGTTCATTTCATTTATTTTCTATCAATTAGGGATGACTTTAGGGAATAAATCTTCCCCCTTTAATTTTTTTAAAAGAGATCAATAAAGAGAGGAAGGCGACAGCCAGAGCTGCTTCAATGGAGAGAGAGTGTGTGCAGGTTTCACTAATGAAGGTTGGAGAGCCCAGTGGTTTCAAACATACCTTTACAGTCAGACCGCCTGGATTGAAATGCTGGCTCAGCCTTTGATTAGCTGTGTGACCTTAGGCAAACTGGCACTTCCACACTTCTCATAGGGCTTTTACGTGATGATCAAATGAGTTACTGCATCAAGGAATTTATCCCAGTACTTAGCTCATGGTAAGCATTAATGGGATTGTCAAGATTCCACCCTGCTCCCCTTGCAGACAGAACCACATGGGAATAGTCCATGCAATGTAGAGATGTTCCACTTTTATTAACAATCATGTAGAAGTTCAACAACTTCTGTTAGTATAGATTCCTCATTTATTTTATATCCCTCAATCTACATGCTATTGTTTAGCATTTCACTTTAAAAAATAACTACATCAAATTAGACCTCCCATTTGATCCTGCAATCCCATCATGAGGCATCTACCCAGAAGAAAAAAAAATCTTTTATCATAAGGACATTTGCACTAGACATTATTGCAGCTCAATTTGCAATCGCCAAAACATGGCAACAACCTAAATGCCCACCAACAAGTTGTGGTATGTGTATACCATGGAATACTATTCAGGCATTAAAAAAGATAGAGACTTTACATCTTTTGTATTAACCTGGATGAAGGTGAAATGCATTCTTCTTAGTAAAATATCACGAGAATGGAGAAGCAAGAATCCAACGTACATGATACTAATATGAAGCCAAGAGATGATCTAATACATACCCATTAAGAGAATTCAAGGTGGAAGGTAGGGGAGTGAGGGAGCAGGAAAACAAGGGGGCAGGAAGAGGGGAGGAGGAAGGGATGTTGGGTGTGTTCCACTTAATGGGCACAATGTTAGAGTAAGTGTATGGCACACCTCTTAGGGGTGGGACACAGTTATAAGAGTGACTTTACCTAACAAATGCAAACATTGTAACCTAATTCTTTGTACCCTCAATTAACCAGAAACATTAAAAATAATAATAAAAATAAAAAGCAAAATAACTAATCTACGTTATCTTCTGAACTTGGACTATTTTCATTACTATAACGAAAAATAAAAGAACTGAAAATTAGTCTTGAACTCTTCTTGGTATGTTTGTTTTTCCTAGTCAGTAAGTACAGCCCATCCCAAAACTATTTTAAATACATTGCAGGATTGATCAAATGAGTAAATATGTTGATATTGTTGTGAGCCAGGTTTCTCATTATGGAAGAAAAGAGAAATGAAAGAAGAGAGAAATAAGAAATAGAGTAAGACAAGGAAGAATTCGGGTGGGAAGCCATGTTGGAATTGAGAGTATCAGTATAAAGTCATCTTTTTAGCTGTATATATGAGATGATGTATCCTCCCATTTCAGCTGTTGACAGGTTGAGTAGCAATGACATTTTAGAACAGCAATGACCACAAATAACAATTTTTTCTTTTTTTGCGGTTTTTGGCTGGGGCTGGGTTTGAACCCACCACCTCCGGCATATGGGGCCAGTACCCTACTCACTGAGCCACAGGCAATGCCCACAGATAACAGTTTTTAAAAACCAGTCCTACTAAAACACCAAGGACTCCTTGGAGAAATGGTTGATCCTAGTCCTGGAGAAGGGAAATTCCAAGATGGATCTGGAACAGATAATTATGCCAAAAAGTAATAAAATACCAAAAAAAAAAAAATCATAAGGACATGCCGGAAGGACACAGGTAATAGATTAAAGGGGCTCCCATCAGCCTTAGGGATAATTTGATAATCAAAATTATAAGGGCAGGAATAACTTCTTTATAGCGGAATGACAATAAATACGAAAGTAATGAAAGAGTTTTTAAAATTCTGACATAAATTAGCAATGAATACTCAATCTAGGGGTGAAACAGAAACCAGATGATGAAGAAGATATTTATGTAGTTTTACAGGATTTCCCCACAAATTACTTATTAAGTATAAAGGAAAAATGGTAACTATATGATGAAGAAAATAGATATCATGTACTGGTCAGTTTTAACATGACTTTATTTAACATCTCCAGTAATGCCTGAATAGACGTGCACCATTAGACACGACGCTCTGAGGACACATGCCTACCCTGAATCTAAGCATGAAGGAACAATAGATGAACCCAACTGGAGAGATAAGAACTGTAAAAGAACTGGTTTGTATCTTCAACAACAGCAATGTCCTAAAAGAGAAAGAGACTGAGGCACTTTTCCAGATTAAAGGAGACACAAGAGACATGGCAACAGCATAGGACATCATCTGGGCTGGGTCCTATGCCAGAGAACAATTGCCCTAAAGGCGACGACTGGGACGACTGACTGAATTAGACGAAATAATAGTATTAAGTCAATATTAAATTTCCTGAGTTTAACAACTGTACTGTGGTCATGTAAGAGAATAATATGCTTGTTCTTCAAATTACATGTTTTCACATTAAGGGTACAGGGCAATAATGTATGCAACCTACTTTCAAATGATTCATAAAAAAAAGCAGCATTAATGGGTATCTATAAAGGCAAATATGTCAAAACGGATGAAATCTGTGAACTATTTTTTCTATTTTTCTGTGAGCCTGAAATTATTCCAAAATTAGTTGAAAAAGATTTTATAGTTTGAAGTTAAAGTATAGGTACCTACCACTAGGGGTTTTTTCCCCACCATTTTAAATGTTTCCATATTATAATCCAGACAAATTAAAGTTAAACTACATCCACAGAGCTTATTATTTACATTAGTCAAAGAAGTACTTTCAACCAAATTACAATGTGATTCATAAATGTCTACTTTTATGCCTTTGTGATTGTCAAAATGATGAAGCAAATATTTGATATTTTAAGTAATTGCATTCCTATATGAAAGTACACTTTTGATAAAACTGTAAACTGCTCTGAAAATGGGAAAATACTTTATCTGACTTTCTTAATAATTATAAACATGAAAGCACCAAGATTTATTTAATTCCACTAAAATTAATGGAAATGTGCAGCTTCATTTATGCTTTTCAATTAAGCATTCAAAAAAAAACAAATCATGTTAATTATTCTATTTTCCAATTCACAAAACTATATAAATTCAGGTTTATAACATTGACTAAGTCTATTCCACAAACTGGGAGAACCATGACATTTGTAATCCATTTAAAATCATATTCTCAGATGAAATAACCATATAGAAGGCAATCGCTCAGCAATGATGAGACCCATTGTTATTCAGCTGCACGACCACTAAGAATAAAGAAGGAATTAAAATCAAAAAACAGAGAGACTAAAATCAAGTTTCTAAAATGCCTCATGATTAACTTCTCTAGCATAAACCTCAAAGATATCAAACTCAGCATTTCCCAGATTAATACACATATCATTGGTCACCATTCATTGCACTACGCCTCATCCCTCCATATTAAGGAGGTTTGTAATGCCCAGACACAGAAGAGTGAAGGTCACCTCCATTCTTTTTGATCTGTCCCAGATTATTTTTCAGTAAAATATATGCTCCCTTAATTTCAAAGAAATGGGGTGGAGAATGGATTGCCTGGATACTTCCAACTTCTTTGAAATCTTCTAAATTCTGGGATAAGAGAAGTGGTTATTTGTCAAGGTTTCTTTGTGGGAGGGAAAGATGGGACATTCACAAACTTACTTCTTCACATAAAAAAGTAAATCCAGATAAAATTACATTTAGTGAAAAGAATTAAATTTGATAGACAGTGTCATTTACTGGCCAGATATGGGGAAAAGAGACCCTTTCAACCTGTTGCCTCTTGGAACTACAATTCTGCAGAAGATAATAAAACTGAAAATGGGAATGCAAATCAAAACTACTTTGAGATATCATCTAACTCCAATAAGATTAGCCCACATCACAAAATCCCAAAAACAGAGATGTTGGTATGGATGTGGAGAAAAGGAACACTTCTACACTGCTGGTGGGAATGCAAACTAATGTGTTCCTTTTGGAAAGATGTT
>CAUYON010145820.1:0-34148 GCA_963573935.1 Arctocebus calabarensis
TTCCTTTCCCCACCCCTCCCTCATTCTTCCTCTCTCTGCTCTCCCCTTCCTTCACCCCCACCATGTCAATAATTGTCATTAATTGGATATGTGACATTCTTGTTCTCTCAATAACATGCATATAAAATTTTATATATAAAATCTCCAACTATGTACCTTATGAAGACTAGACTTTATGTGCAATACTCAGAACATGTGTAAAAACATAATCACATACTAGGCTTTAAAGAATCCATCAATGAATTATGGAAAGCTCAAATTGCAGTCTACCTGTAAGTACAGCCAATAAAAATGACATTAAATAAAAAACTACCTCCCAATTCTTTGGAGATTTAAAAGCACTCTTCTATAAATTACTGTGTCAAACAGAAATTGGATTATTTTCCTTCTCTAACGCCGTTGATCCCCCACACATCCCTTCCCCCTTCTTGCTTTCTTTCTGCTTGCAGGTTTTCTCTCCACCAACATTGTGTGGCCCTCATAGTGGGGTGGGGGGTTCCTGCCCCCCATGGGGGTTTGCGAGTCCAGACATCTCAGGCCCAGCAGGCACTGTCTTGGGGGCTCCCTGACTCTCTTCGATGAGTGGTTTATGAGGATGGCCTGCAGCTTTGTGTTTGTCCCTGGGTGGCCCATGAGGAGTATTTCATGGCACGGGCACCCCAGGGCCTTCCAATCCTCACCCTGAAGTGTCTTTTCCTGGCTGATTTAGGGGTCACCCCAGTATTGAATCTCTCACATAGGGCAGACTGGGGGGCCAGCAGGGAGAGGAAAGCCCCCCATTAACCTCTCCAGCCTGTGATGCTGATGGTGCTCTGTTTGGCAGGTGGAGGTGCCCATTGGGCTGCTTCAACCCCGTTCCTAGCTTGGAGCAGCCATGCTAATGATGCCCTCCGGCTGTGATGCAGCCTCTCTGTGCTCCTTCAGGAAAGTGCCTCCCACTGCAGCCTTCTTAATAGAAAGGTGGGCGCCAATTGTGGGACATTGTTTAAAAGGAAAGTCCCACCCCGTTCCTCACGGTTTATGCTTCTGACTCTCCCATCTTGTCACTGCCACCTGCTGACCTCAGGTGGTTTGGGACTTTCATGCCAGCAGGAAGCTTAATTTTGCTACAGAGCTTGGCTGAAGCTCAGAGGTGTCCTCACTGAGTCTTTTACAACTAGCCTCAATTGGTGGCTCGTGATTGGATGATATTACCAGAGAAGGTTCCAGGAGGTCACTGCAGAGCCCCCTGGCACAGACCACTTTTCAGTGATTTGCTGCTTAACCGTCATCATGTACATGTGGCTTGGTCACCCAAGGTCTGTCCACTGCATCCCAGAAACCACCCATCTGAGACCTGGGGACTAAGCAAGAAGCCGACTCGGTTCCCAGCGAGCTCCCATCACCCCCAGCAGGCAACATGGTTTTCTGTCCTCCCTCTGTCCGCACAGACAGTCTGTCCCCAGCTCTGCAGCACCTCCAGGTCCTCCCTCTGTCCCCACAGACAGTCTGTCCCCAGCTCTGCAGCACCTCCAGGCCCAGAGCTGTTTCACTGGGCTCACAGCCCCCTCCAGGTGGAGGAGCTGAACCTGCCCCTTGCTGGCCCATTACAGCTGCTTCTTCAGCATCCTCACTGGTGGGGGCCCCTTTTCTGATGCTGTGGGTGTCGTGTAAACAGGAAGTGTGCTCCGAAATTTCTTAGCTCTCTGTTACCATTTCCTAACCATTATTTTCTCATCCTTAGGAAAAAACCCTCTTCTTTTTTGAGGTTCTTTGCACGTAGCTGCATTTCTCACTGTCCCTCCTTCTTACACACAGGAGGAACCTACTTTTGTTAAAAGTGTAAACACAGCTTCCAGCCATCCTCTTTCCTGCTCGGCTATGTGAGAACCCACCTGCACGGGCTCCTGTCTTCCACTGTGCCAGAGCACTCATACCCCCATGCACACACAACACACACATGCACACGTAAATGCACACACATGCACACCCACGCACTCATCTCCACACATTCACACACACAGACGGGGCAGGACTCGCCTGGGACACTGTTGTGTCTAGTTTGTGCAGCTGGCTACTCTCAAGCGTGAAAACGAGCTGGTGTGGAGCTGTGCTGTTTCCAGAGCGTTTCTCCGTGTTGTCTCATGTGGGTCCTACCATGAGGTAGGTTGCAGACGAGGAAACAGACATCGAGGGATTTCCCCAAAGTTTGGGGCTGGGCTGGAACCTAGGGCCTCTTTCGTCATAGAATCATATTAGTCTTTAAATATCACACCCAAGGGAGAAAGACAAACACTTTTTCTTCTCTTTTTTTAATGATGAAATAATAGACGGTCAAAGAGGAGAGTTGAGTAGTTTTCCGAAGGCCTCGTGGATTCACTGGTTGAGCAGAAAGGTCGGGCGTGTTTCCTACTTTGGACTGTTCCGGCCGGGAGTGCTCTGTTCTATAACGTTACTAAAACAGTTACACTCATCCAGAAACCAGCAGTCTATTAGGAATTTCTCCACAGAGTCCTTTCTGGATTAGAAATGGTGCTTGTATTATGGTATGTGTGTTCTGGGTTCACAAAGGGCAGATTAATTGGGGAAAACATTTCCAGAAATAAACATGTGTACGCTGGCCCCTGAGGTGAAAAATGTAAGTCTGTCAAAAAGGGGCTCTCACAGACAAGCGAGTACACCTGGCTCTTTTGTTTTTCTGTGAGACATTTCATTTTTGCATTAATTTTTTGTTGTTGCTGTATGATAGGTGCACATATTTGGAGGATACACGTGATATTTTAATGCCTACATACAACGTGTAGGGATCAAATCAGGGTAATGGGGTACCATCACCTCGATGTTTATCTTGGTCTTGTGTTGGGAACGTTACAACTCTTCTAGTTATTCTGAAATACAGAATACATTATTATGACCCATAATTTCCCTGTTGCACTGTTGAATAGCAGAGCTTACTCCTTTTAACTGTGTTTCTGTATTTGAGATACTGCAGGGCCATTCACAGTCTTATTAGATGTGATGGGAACCCTGTGTGTGTTTTGGGAGGGCAGCACATGTGGTCAGCCTGGCCCCACTCAACTTCTGTGGCATCTGAGTCCTAATCTCTTTTGTGACTAAAATTCATTTATCTATATTTACTCAAAAAATATTTTTTGAAAGAGAAGTGGTCTCATTCAATGGGACAGATGCTATCAATAAAATTACATTTTGTCAAAGAACAGAAGCAGCCAGTTCTGGACCACAGCACCAGACCCGTGGAGGGAGTAGTGGGTTCCCATGTGGGGGACGGGCCTTCAGGACACCCCAGTTGGGGGTTCTGAGGAGTGAAGCTCCCTTCTCCTCAATGTTCATCATCCAGGACACAGGACCTTCAGCCCTGAGGAAGGCTAACACTGCTTTAGAAAGATGAAAAGGTAACACTTCAAAAATGTACTTTTGACAATAGTTTGATACCTCGCATTTATATTTTGATTTGCTGTCAGATCTATCAGACCCTCTCTCTGGCCCCTGTGCCTCAGGTAGGTGTACCCCACGTGTGTCCAGGAGGTGGCCTGGGGGCCCGTGCTCCTGCCCACTGCGGAACCCGGCACCGTTTCTACCCTCTTACCACGAGTGTTGCCCACCAGGAAAGGTAAAACTCATTGGTGATCATTTTGCAAATGCCAATTTTTTTTTAAATTAAATCATAGCTGTGTACATTAATGCAATCATAGGGCACAATGAGCTGGTTTCATATACAATCTGAAATAGTTTCATCAAACTGGTTAACATAGCCTTCATGGCATTTTCTTAGTTATTGTGCTAAGACATCCATATTATACCTTTAGTAAATTTCTTACATTTTGTAAGATGCGCCGTAGGTGTAGTCCCACCAATTATTTTCCCTCCACCCATCTTTCCCCCTCCCCTCCTCTCCCTTGCCCCTTTC
Source organism: Arctocebus calabarensis (assembly GCA_963573935.1). Classification (NCBI taxonomy): domain Eukaryota; kingdom Metazoa; phylum Chordata; class Mammalia; order Primates; family Lorisidae; genus Arctocebus; species Arctocebus calabarensis. The sequence goes on from CAUYON010145820.1 coordinate 3,908, forward strand.
CCCATATTCTTGGGCTGTGATTGGGTTATATCTTCATATGAAAGCTATAAATTACCTTCATAGTAGGGCTGAGTACATTGGATACTTTTTCTTCCATTCTTGAGATGCTTTGCTAAGACGAATATGTTCCAGCTCCATCCATGTAAACATGAAAGAGGTAAAGTCTCCATCTTTCTTTAAGGCTGCATAATATTCCATAGTGTACATATACCACAATTTATTAATCCATTCGTGGTTTGATGGGCCCTTGGGCTTCTTCCATGACTTAGCAATTATGAATTGGGCTGCAATAAACATTCTGGTACAAATATCTTTGTTATAACATGATTTTTGGTCTTCTGGATATATACCTAGTAGAGGAATTATAGGATTGAATGGCAGGTCTATTTTTAGATGTTTAAGTATTCTTCAGCAAATGCCAAATTTTAAGTTTCTTTGGCTGTCCAATTTTTGGGTGAAATGTTCACCCCTGCAGCCGCTGGTGAGGTGCTTTCCTTTCTGTAGGCCAAGTATTCAGGGCACAGACAGGAACAGAGGCCTGTTTAGGAAAATGTGGCACATTCTCTCTCTCTCTCTTTTTTTTTTTTTAAGACAGAGTCTCACTCTGTCATCCTGGGTAGATGTGATGCCATAGTGTCACAGCTCACAGCAACCTCAAATGCCTGGGCTGAAGCGATCCTCTGCCCTGGCCTCCCGGAGTGCTGGGATTACAGGCAGAGCCACCAAGCCTGGCCATAGCTCATCTCAACAGTCCAAAGAGAAGTTTTCCGCTTGCTGAACAGGCATTTCCCAAGTTTTTTTCTCAGGAGTATCACCAAGGACTTAGCTTCTAAGGATCACAGATTACAGAGAAGAAGGTTAATTTTACTTGCACTTCATTAAGCCAAATGATCATGGATTCTCTAATTTAAATTTACTGTATCTTATAAATGAGTGCTGATGTGGGGGTGGCCTTGTTACTCAGATTGCTTCAAAGAAATTCTCCCAACACGGATAGGTTGCCAGAGGCAAAGCATGTCGGTGGCTAATATGCTAAGTTTGAATGAACAGTTAGGAGTCCTTTTAAAATATGATACTTCACTCAGGAAATCACCTATTTTCTGATGCTTTAAACTTCTATCCATTGAAGTGGATGAATATGAGTTAAGAATAACTTCTGTTTTATTTTAATGCCAAAATCTAAGCTCCCCTGATAAGAAATGGAGTGTTTTCTTCTCATGCCCCTCAGATGTGTGCGGCCGTCAGGGCCGGTGAGGGTGTGCCTGGGGCCTCTGGCCTGGCCCTCCGTGCCCTCTGCTTGTGAGCGGGAGGAGCTGCTGGCAGGGAAGCAGCACCTTCTCTCTCTGTCAGTAACGGAAACACGCAAAGCTTGCCCTTTTGTAACGTAAACAGAAAATTATGCCTCCAGCACAGACCCGAGTCGTTAAGGAGGCAGCTTTTATCCCTGCTCAGAAAGTTCAGGACAGAAGGCAGAGCGCAGTGCGGGCCCAGCTGTGTGGGGAAGTTAGTGTGGAGTGGCCACATCTGGGCTGGCGTCACTGAAGAGGCATCAATCTGCAGCGAGGTGTGTGCAGGCCTCTGCTTTTCTCTGCTGCTCTCAGGCTTGTGTTTCCTCTGGAAGGGCCAGAGAGGCTTCAGGTCGACAGGGAGACAAAGGAACAGCCATAGACGGCGACACCAGGACACGCCGGGACAAACTCAAAGGGCTGGACAAAACTATCCCTGGACCCACCGCGGAAGACGCGCTTTGCCTGCCCCCCGCCCGGTGCCGTTCCCGTCTGCACAGTGGCAGGGCCCGGCCTGCAGATGTCTGTGTCGGGTGCCCAAGCCGGGGAGCGGGTCCACGTGACGGTGTCTGTTCCCATCCCGGCCCTTTCTGGGTTGGTGACTTTCTCTGTTCTTTTTCGTTGATCTCATGTGCCTGTTGCATTAAACAAGATGACAGGTAGAATCATAAGAAGGTGGCTTGGAAAACACGCCTTGGCAGGTACCTGGAGAGTGGGAGTTTCTTTGCTTCAAGCTGAGTGGCTGCACCACTGGAGGCCGTTAAACTGCTTCCAGCTCCCACCTGCTGCCACAGGCGGCTGTGGTAGGAGTGGCACGGCAGGTGCTCCTGGCAGGAGGTGTCGGTGTCCTTTGCGGGGCTAGACGTGTCAGTGTGCACCCGGAGTGTTAACCCTTACTTCCCATCCTCCATCTTATAGTGTTCAGGCAGGTCAGAGGGGAGGTGACACAGAGGGGCCTGGCCGGGCCGCTAGGCCACCTCATGCTTAAGGCTCTTCACATACCCCTGGGACACCCCTGCCTCCCAGACTGTCCCCAAGCCCCCCTGTGCGCTGGTGCCGGCTCTGTCCCCACTTGGACCTGCCTCGCTGGCCCCCCAGTGAGCGCGTTCCTCCCCGAGGCCCTCTGTTCTGCCCTGAGGAGCACGAGCACCTCCTCCATCCATCCGCTACCTGTTGGACTCCAGGAACAAGGCCCTGCCTGCCACGATTTCCATCCCTGGCAGTGTATGGGGCCCGCAGCTGCCATATGAGGCTGCCAGGTGCTCTCAACAAACGTCTGCGAGCGCCCGGATTTGCTGAGGTGGCTTGTGCACGGGAAATGTGTGGTGACATCCATGCCTGGTCCCGGGAGCCTCTCAGGGCTAACACAGGGAAGTGCATTGGAAGTTTGGAAGTTGGATTCCACACTGGCCCCAGAGGCAGTACATGTTTTCCTCTGGACTGAAAGGATGTCAGGACTTGACCCAGAGCAGGGCTGGGAGTGTTCCCACCATCAGAGTCTGTGCCGCCTCCCGGGGTGTTGATGGGCGAGTAGCACCAGGGAGGGGCACCGGGTGGCCTGCCCACCTGGCAGCACTAAACGGCTTTCTTCCTCTAAGTGCGCAGTCTCAGGCGGTTAACTCCTAACTCACCACTGCACTGCAGCTGAAGAGTGGGCGGAGGGAAGAAGTCTCACTGCAGGGAGAGATGGGGTGCAATGGACGAGCAACAGGAAATCCCAGGCTGCGAGACTGGGGCTGGGCCTTGCTTGAGAAGGCAGCTGCTCCCCCCCTCTGTCCTTCCTCCCTCCCTGCCATAGCATCGAGAGGGGCCCTCGGTGCCAGATCTGCGCTGGACCCACCAACAAGGGTCCTGCTTCCAGGGTCCTAGTGTCTGGTGACGGCCAGTGCTCAGAAGTGTGTGTGTGGGGTGACTTGCTGGGCATGAGCAGCCTGGTTGGGTAATGAGACTGGGTCTTAAATCAGATATGCTCAGAGGTCTGTGTGGATTCTCAGATTCTAATGTGTGAGACAAATCAAACAGGGCCAAGTACATAATCAAAGTGTTTTTTATTCAATGCAAGTTGTGACCCAAAGTGCTTTTCCAGGGAAGGGGGAGATTGGCAGCTTGCGTGGTGTCTGCCAGCTGGAGATGGACCTGGGGGGTGGGTGTCAGGGTCAAGGGGCCCTGGCCAGGCTATAGAGGAGCAGCAGAAGACTCAGCAGGGCAGTGGGGACCAAGGAAAGAGAGGGCCATGGAGGGCCAGTCACTGTGGAGAGAGGGGACACAGGTCTACATGGGCTTGGAGCTGGAAAGAGCATTGTTGGTAAGAGGAAGACGCCGTCCAGGGAGAGCCAGAGGCTGTGGGAGTGCCGGCCACTGAAGATGGCTCCTGCACGATGTCCAGGAAGGGGCTGGGGTGCAACTGGCATTTCAACAGCTAGCTGAGGCTGCACGTGCAGGTTCCAGAATGTTCTGTGCATTCAACTGGCTGCATCAGCAGACTTGGTTTGTAATGGTGGAGAACTGTTAGACAAAGAGACTGGGCTGGAGGCAGGGGCTGAGATCAGAGAGGCCTCTCCAGCTGTGCTCTCTCTGAGTTCCATCAGAATTAAACTGCGTCTCCAGTGCCACACTGTGCTCTGGTGTTGACCACTCTTTCCAGGACAGAAGTGTCCCTGCCTGCACCCTGACAGTGCACAGTGTGGTGACTTTCACACAGTACAGACCCTGAATATAAGCTGTCAGTAGAAGAGGAAGAGGCTCCTGGGGGGAATGACAGGAAATACCGTGAGGAGTCCAGGGAGGAAGAGGAAGGCTGGGAGAGGAGTGGCCTCTCACAGGAGCTGGACCAGGCGCTGATTCTCAGATGACTCCAGACATGCAGGGCAGTGCCCACATCCCTGAGGGAGGAGCCGTGGCAAAGCCGTGGGGCTGGGACACCCAGGCCACCACAGCCCCTGGGGAACAGCCAGCTCAGGCCCACCATATACCCCTGCACCTGCTCGTGTTGCCTATAAGGTGAGCAGCTGGAAAGTCTATGAATATCCCTACCAAGCCTCTCCAGGATGTCTCCTTCCTCTCTTCCTATAAATTTTTGATTTTTATTTTTTATTATGGCATGAAAATCTACACGAAACATGAAACGTGACCTCTGAGGAGTTCTAAGCATAGCTGTGGTGCTGTCAGCTCCAGGCACTACTGCAGGGTTGTCCAGCGCTTTCCCTCTGGCATGACTGAGCCTTTGTGGCCGTCAAACTTCTCCCTGTTCTCGTCCCTCGACCCCTGGCAGCCCCTCCTGTGCACCTGTGAGTCGGCTCCTTTAGCTGCCCCGAGCGGGTGGCTGGTTGGCACAGCATTTGTCCTTCCAGGACTGGCTTTTCCCTTTAGCATGACGTCCTCAGAGCTCACCCACGTTGTAGCATGAGATGGGATTCTGTTCTTTTTAAGGCTGCCTAATTTCCCATCGTTTGTGTTCATACTTTCTTTATCCAGTCACCTCTCCGTGGTTGGTTGTTGTGAACAACGTGCAAAGACCACAGGTGTGTGGGTATCTCTTGGACATTCTGTTTGCCATTCTTTTGGATAAATATCCAGAAAGTGGGATTTCTGGAGCATGTGGGGCCTATCTTTAGGTTTCTGAGGCACCTCTAGACCATTGTCCATGGTGGCTGCTCCACTTTATATCCCCAAAGGCAGCACACAGGGCCCAGGAGTCACGTCCTGCCCACCAGCACCTGCTGTGTGAGGTCACACAGTTCAGTTTGTGGACTTGACCTAGAAAAAGCGCTGCATGCCTCCTTGCTGAATATCACTGAGGTCACCTTCGAGGTCTTCCCCTTGGCCATTTGGTGACTATAGTTAACACTCCACAGCGAAGTGTGCAGGACGTTTTCTAGGGTGAGTTTGTGGACCTAATTGTCTGAGCTGGCGTTCTGTTTTTTATAGTTGCCTTGCAAACTCTGAGGAGGGTTATCTTACACCATAGATGAAAATCTGCTCAAAGTGGAGTAAAGATTTAAACACAGGACCTGACATTATACACCTGGAAGAAATCAAGAGGAGAGCTCCAAGACATTGGTCTGGGTGAGGACCTCTTGGATACGACCCTAAAGCACAAGCAGCCACAGGCAAGTGGGACCACTTCAAACTATTAATAAAAAGCGAACAGCCAATTGCTGGAAAAGGCGACGAGTGTGATGGGGGAGGATATCTGCAGAGCACATCTGCCGGGGGTTGGCTTAGAGAAGACACTAATGCAAACCCATTTTCTCTCTGGGATGGAGTTAGTGTCTCTGTATTATGAAAGTCAACTCGTAACTTCCCACCTGTTTTTGGTTCTGTTACGTCTGGCTCCCTCCTTCCCGCACACTCGTCCTTTCTCCTGGAGATGCTTACTGATGCTCTCGGAAGGGCTAGGATTGAGTCGAGGAGCCGGGATCAAGGGAAACCTAAGCCGAGGGTCTTCCCTTCCAGAGCTCACAGTTCATCTGAGGAGACACAAAACAAACATCCACAACAGATCATGAAAATTGAAGCAGGAGGTGAATCGTGGGCCCTGAAGTTAGTGGCAGAGGTCAAGAGGTTGGGGTGTGGTGCCAGGGCAGCCCCCTTCGTGTTGGGGGAGCAGAATGTACAGTGTGTGCAGGAGGCTCGTGGCCCATCATCATCAGTGACCTGAGAGTCTGTGCTAGAATTTGAGGTTTCAGAGTTAGGGTGCTTCTGTATCCAGACATTTCAACATGAATTGAAAGTTTTACATTACTGGATTTCAACATATCACTGAGATTTGGCTGTATAATATAATTATTTTAACCTCTTGACTATGGAAATGATGGCTATGTTGTTGTAGGTGAGAAATGAAGACATGAGAATAAGTACGTTGCACTAAAATCTCAGTTTATATTAGGTAAAGTCTATTTATACACACAGAAACTGCCCTTAGAAATCAGTTGGTAGTCTATCAGAGCAGTTGTCAACACTGCAACTTTATTTGGAACCTGGCAGGTGAAGGCACCTGCATGTTTAATCAAGATACGAAGATCCTGAAGGTGATTTTTCCTTCAATTTGCAGGGCAATGAGGATAGGAGGCTTCAGCTGGTAGCAAGCACCTCGCCGGCTGGGCATCTGGAGGTGTGCAGCGAGGGTCAGGCCTGGGCTGTCAGAGTGGGCTGGACAAAGCTGAGTTATGGGGTTAAGCTGCTTGGGTGTGTAGCATGAGAAGATTAAAGAAAGGAAGATTAGTTCAGTCTTTGTATTAACTGAAAATTATTTGCTTGAAGTGAAGCCTAGATAGAAATTCCCTCCATTTAAGCCAAAGAGCTACCATTACCCACTATTTGAACCCATATTTTCCCAGGGTGACTATGAAGGAATGTAAATGAAATGGAAAGTAATTTTAACTCCTCCAGGATTCAAATTTAGGTTTCCTGATTCCTCGTTCTGTGTCATGATTTAAAATCATATTTGAATTCACTAGGCCAACTACAATCTATAAAATGTAGCACAAAAAAGTTGTGAATCACTGTCATGTTCAAAGTTCATTGACATCTTTGGGTCAGGCCTCGCTGTACAAGTATCCTAACACTGACCCTTCTGGTTCCCGGTGGCTCTGAGGGCTTGACTACCACCTAGTCAGTCATGGCCACTTGTCAGCCTGCCCTATGTGTGCCAGATGTTTGGAGGTCAGTCTCACTTCATGCAGCACATCTAGGCTGGTCACTTTCCCCTAAACCAACTCTCTATGAATTAGAGGCCATTTCTCCTGCCTTGCTGTTTCCACATTCCTATGTTCTATGATTTGCCATCATCACGGTTCTTCTAAATTCTTGATGATGCCTTTCTGTAACCCTGACCTTTGGTCCTGTGGTTCTGTGTCAGTGCTAATCCTGGCCCATGGCCCTTCTTGCCTGTGGAATTGCATTTTAGATGGTCTGAGCCCATGGGAGCTGGTGTGGGTGTCTTGCCCTGTTTGATGTTGCTGGTAAGACAGACACTGCTGCTGGCTCCAGGGGTGGCAGGAATAGGGTATTTTCAGTGCTAGCAATCCATGGGGTGAGGAGTCCCATCTCAAACCAGATAGATGCAAAATATAAACCATTGCACAATCCTACTGCAAAATACAAGATACCAAAGACAGACTTCCAATGGTGAGGAAGTTGACCAAGGGCTGGAAGCACCACATGGCCATCCAGGTCTTGAGGTTGCTGTGAGCTATGAAACCACAGCACTCTATTGAGGGCGACAAAGTGAGATTTTTGTCTCAAAAAACCCCCAACCAAACAAAATAATAACAAAAGCAGCAAACTCTGGGGAAAGAGGAGAATCTGATTTCTAGAGTTTCCACATCATTAGATTAAAGTGTCTAGTTTTCAACAACAAAAATTGTACAGATACAAAGAATTAGGAAAATATAATCTATTCAGAAGGGGAAAAAGAAATCAACTGTTCAAGAGAAAGACCAGGTGGTGGACTTACTAGATAAAGACTTTAAAACAGGTATCTCAAAGATGCTCAAAGAACTAAAGAAAGTTGTAGAGAAAATAAAGAAAACAACATATAAATAAATTGGAAATATAAGTAGAGATAGAAAACCTTAGAAGGTTTCATATGGAAATTCTGGAGTTGAAAAGTATGGTAACTAAAATGAAAAATTCACTAGGGGGATTCAAAAACAGATTTGAGCAGGCAGAAAACAGTCAGTGAGGAAGATCGATTTAAATGAATATAGAAGAATTGAAATTATTGAGTTTGAGGCAAAGAAAAAAAAAAATGAACAGAGCCTAAGGGACCAGGAGTACATCATATGTGAATCAATGTAGGTGTGGTGGCAGTCTAAAAGGACAAGAGAGAGAGACAGGGACAGAGAGATTATCTGCAGAAATAATAGTTAAAAATTCCCCAAGTTTGATGAAAAACAAACATAAACATATAAATATCCAAGAAGCTCAATGAACTCTAATTAGGATAAGCACAAAAAGATCCACGCTGAGATGAAGTATAATTCACTTTTAAAAATCCCAAGACAAAGAGAGAATCTTGAAAGCAGCAAGAGAGCAGCAACTCACCGTATACAAGAGCTCTGTAATAAGATAATTAGCTGATTTCTCACCAGGAACTTTGGAGGTCAGAAGACAATGGGCTGCTATATTGAAAGTGCTAAAAGAAAAAAACCCTACAATCTGTCAACAAAGAATCTTATATCTGGCAAAGTATTCTCCAAAGTTAAGGAAAAAATTAAGACATTCCCACATAAAAGCTGAGGGGATCTCTTGCCACTAGACCTGCCTTCCAAGGAATGCTAAAGGAAGTCATGTAAGTTGAAATAAAAGAACACTAACTAGATATAATTTGAACCCAAATAAACAAATGAAGACTTCAGAAGACTTCAGTAAAGGTAAATACATGGGCAATTATAAAAACTGACATTATTGTAAAAATGGTTTGTAACTCCATTTTTTTGTTTTCTATGGGGTTTATGAGATTAACACATTAAATAGTTGTTAATCTAAATGCTAGTATTCTTGTAATTTTGGTTTGTCACTCTATATTTTATTTTCTACATAATTAAAGAGATAATATGAGTTATAAAAGCAATTATTAGTTTATGTTTTTGAAAATGTATAAATATGTAATTTTGTGACATCAGTAATAAAGGGGTAGAGACTAAGTTGTTAAATGGGGAGAGTTTTTGTGTGCTATTAAAGTTAAGCTGGTGTACATTCAAAGTAGAGTGTTATAACTTTAGATATTAAAAATAATCCCAGCTGGGTGTAGTGGCTCATGCTTGTAATCCCAGCACTTTGGGAGGCTGATGCAGGTGGATTGCCTTACAGGTTGAAGACCAGCCTGAGCAAGAGCAAGACCTTGTCTCTATTAAAAATAGAGAAACTATCCAAGTGTTGTGGCAAGCACCTGTAGTCCCAGCTACTCAGGAGGCTGTGCCAAGAGTATCACTTGAGTCTAAGAGTTGGAGGTTGCTGTGAGCTGTGACACCATGGCACTGTACCCAGGGTGAGAGCTTGAGACCCTGTCTCAAAAAAATAAAAATAAAAATAAAAATAACCCCCTTGGTAACCACAAAGAAAATAGTTACAGAATATACATAAAAGAAAATGAGAAGGGAATTAAAATGCTGTAGTACAAAAAATCAGCTAAATACAAAAGAAGATAGTAATGTAGAAAATAAAAAACAAAAAATCTATCAGGCATATAGGAAAAAAATAGTAACAGAATGGCAGAAACCCCTGTTAGTCAGTTATTTTAAATGTAAATGGATTATACTCTTCAATCAAAAGACGGGTGACAATAGATGACAAATATGATTCAGCTATTTGCTACCTACAAGAGACTATCTTGAGATTCACAGAGAAATAGCTTAAAAGTATAAGAATGAAAAAATATATTACATGCCAAAAGTAGCCAAAACAGAGAAGGCTGGCTATACTAATATCAGATAATATGCACTGTCAAAATAGATAGGAAGTCAAAAAAGGGTATAAGAGATAAAAGTCAATATTAATGAAAGTTCTATACAACAAGAATGTATGACAATTATGAACATGTATGCACCTCAAAATAGGTAATCCAAATATATGAAGCAAAACTGGATAAAATTGGAAGGAAAATTAGCTACATGATAATAGTAGGGTGTTGGAGACTTCAGGCTGAAGTGAAAGGAAGAAAACCATAGACCAATATCCTTTATGAAGATTGATGCAAAAATCCTCAACATATTAACAAACCAAATTCATCAACATTATGCACGATCAAGAGATTATACATAATGACTAAGTAGGATTTATTTCTGGAATGCAAGGATGGCTCAACATATGAAAATTGATCAGTGTAATACTGTGGATCACATTAACAAAATGTAGGAAAAAGCCATTGATACAAATATTTAACAAACTAGGACTAGAAGGAAACTCTTTCAACATAATAAAAGCCATATATACAAACCCAACAGCAGACAGCCGATTCAGAGATGAGAGACAGGGATTCTTCCTCCAAGACTAGGAACAAGGCAGGGATGCCTTTCAGATGTAATCCCAAGGGACCATGGATAGCAACAACAATCTTGAAAAAGAACAAAGTTGGAGGACTCACATTTCCTGATATCAAAACTTACCACAAAGCCACTGTAATCAAAACAGGGTGATAATCATCCAAGACAAACACTGTAGGCCAAAGGCAGGGAACAGACAGCCCAGAGTCACACACATGGTCATGTGATCTTCAACAAGACCATTCAACGAGGATAGGACAGTCTTTTCAACAAATGATGCTGCCTGCCATGTGCAGTGGTCACTTTCCTGTCAGGTTTCTGTTCCCATCTGTGACACGGACACAGTCATGTCACAGAGAATTCAGATCAATGTCTAATGAATGTTCACTCAGCAGCACCCCAATCTTTTCCTTCATTGCCATAGTATTAATTTCCAAATATATCTTAATTATAAAGATCATGGAAGGGGTGCCATAAAATGTATGCACATTTTAAGCGATTTTTTTGGAAGTAAAATCAATTGTTCCTCCAAAGTGTATGAATTGCAGGTAAAATGATGGGTTGGCATGTCCAGGTGCCCTCAACCAGTGACACCATCTTCAACTCCACCTCCAAGAGCAGCACACAGACAACCTCTCTTCACAGATGTGTCACTTTTTGGGCAGCTCCAGGTTTGTTCTCTCGTTTTATTGCCTTTGAGCTCCCCAAGGTGGAGGTCGGTGCTCAGGGTCAGGGAAGGGTCCCCAGTGGGAGAGGCAGCCAGGGGGCTTGTGGAGACCTGGACCTCTGTGGGTGCTGTCCTTTCAACATGGAGCAGTTCCTTGCCCCTCGGAGATCTCAGCCATGTGCCTATGGGAAAAAAGGGAAGTTGTTAAAATTTCTAAATTTGCCACATTTTCAAATTTGTCTATGAACTGTTTAAGAGAAAGAAAGAAGAAAGGAAGGAAGGAAGACTGTCTCCTGCAAGTGAGGTGTGCATAGCCTGTGCTATATTTAGGATCATTAATCTGTTGAATTTGTACCCTGATCTTACAGGAGAAAAATTTGAAATTGGATTACTACCACTCTAAATGAACCCAGGGATCAGGAGAGCCCTGAGATTTGCAGCAGCAGCAGCACAGATTGGTGGGGTACTTAGGGATACCGGGGTCCTCCTTCTCAAGAGTTTGGTGGGTGTACTTAGGGATCCCAGGGTCCTCCTTCTCAGGGGACTGGTGGGTACTTGGAGATCCCGGGGTTCTCCTTCTTGGGAGACAGGTGAGATACTTAGGGATCCTGGGGTCTTCCTTCTCAGGGGACTGGTGGGTACTTGGGGATTCTGGGGTCCTACTTCTCAGGAGACAGGTGGGATACTTAGGGATTCTGAGGTCCTCCTTCTCGGGAGACAGGTGGGATACTTAGGGATCCCAGGGTCCTCCTTCTCAGGGGACTGGTGGGGTACTTGTGGATTCTGGGGTCCTCCTTCTCGGGAGACAGGTGGGATACTTAGGGATTCTGGGGTCCTCCTTCTCAGGGGACTGGTGGGTACTTGGGGATTCTGGGGTCTTGGGAGACAGGTGGAATACTTAGGGATCCCAGGGTCCTTCTTCTCGGGGGACTGGTGGGTACTTAGGGATCCCAGGGTCCTCCTTCTCAGGGGACTGGTGGGGTACTTGGGGATTCTGGGGTCCTCCTTCTTGGAAGACAGGTGGAATACTTAGGGATCCCAGGGTCCTCCTTCTCGGGGGACTGGTGGGTACTTGGGGATCCCAGGGTCCTGCTTCTCGGGAGACAGGTGGGATACTTAGGGATTCCAAGGTCCTCCTCAGACTTCTGCTGAGTTAGTTATGTCATTGGTTCTCAGGGGGGTTTGCTTTTCTGTATAGCTTTATTCCTTGCAAGATTGTGATTAACCAAGTATCTGGTGAGTGACCAGCCACATGCAAGATGTTATGTGAATTTAAAAGGCGACACAAGTCTCACACACACACACATATACCACATAGTCACAACTCCCACATGCCATACACAGTCACACACACTTCCATACACAGGAGCACGTTACACCCACCACACACAAAGTCACTCCCACCACACACACAGAAACTCACATGCTCACATACACCCCACACTTCCTCACACACAGGACACAACAAAACCAACATACTTCAGGGCCGAGTTGTGTGGACGGACTTTGCAGGGACCTTCTGGAAGGGAAGAGCGGGAGGGGGTTGGGGTGGGGTGACATTTTGACCCAGAGGGAGAACAGCAGGAGGGCATCTCAGACTCTGCTGCCTCTGGCCCCCACACTGCATGTGACCTGGATGACCTTACTGTCTCACGAGAGGCCTTCTAGGCTGCTCCCCTCCCACCCTCCTCTCTTCTGTTTCCTGTGGTGCCCGAGGGACAGGGCTGGCCTGTTCAGCCACCTGCATGCCCAGGGCCCAGGGCCTGAACACACAACAGGTTCTCAAGAATAGGAGGATCCCAGGGTCGGGGTGGGTGGGGGGAAGTGTGTAAAGCCAGCTGTGGAAGGCTCAGCGGGAGGTAGCTGAACAACCGCTCACTGTGCCCGCGCTGCAGTGCTGAGTTATGCCCAAAAGATGGGACTCTGATGGCAGCCGCCCCGAGGGAGCCTGGCAAGTGACACACACACGGGAAACACCTGCTGAGCTGGGTGGTGACGGTGTCTGGCCTGGTGGCCTTTGTTGGGTGGCAGGAGGTCCGCCCCTGCAGAAGGGCCCTGACCTGAGGTCAAGTGCTGGCCTTCTGGAGACCCAAAGATAGGATGTAGATGGCACAGCCTGCCACAGAGGGGGGAGCACCCTTCCTGTTACCTGCTTTGAGTTTGAGGTCTCTGTAGGGGACAAATCAGCTCTCAGAAAACCACATAGTGTCAGAGTGGGGCTGGGTTTTTCCTTGTGGGCTCTGACATGAAACCGCCCAACACCAGTGAACTTGTTTGCACCATAATTTTATTCAGTCACTTGCCCCACCGGGGTGAGAAAACCTGCCGTTTGGTTTCTGAGCAGTGTCTTGTCTGCACAGAGCCACACTGGATTCCTGCGTCCCATAGGTACAGCTGCACTGAGCAGGGGCTTTGTGAGGACCCATCACAGACACCCTGAAAATGTGCGCCTATTTTCTGAAAATGGGGGGAGCTGTTTTTGCGAAGGTGCGAGTGAAAAGGCATATTTTAAAAATGATTGCATTCTCAGACTTTGGCTACCGGTTTTACAAATTGTAATGTTAGAGCTACCATGTTTCTTTCCTTTTTTTCCCCTGTTTTTTTCTTGGCCTACTAACAAGAATTATAAAACATCAATTCTTTTTGTTTCTTTTTTCAGAAGAAAAGCATTAGCCTAAGCAGGTACCTTGTTAGGAGAAGATTATGCATGAAAGGGAGGAACAAAGCATCCAGATAAAAAGCCCTTCACATGGCTGAGGTGCTTAAGTTGGCCTCTGGGATAAGGGCCTCTTAGGTCATTTCAAATTGGAGCCCATTCTTGGGAGCCTGTGGGTTAAGAAATAAAACAACACCCATTGACCTGGTGCATTGTAGCTACACTTGCGTTAACTCGGGTTAATTGAGAGTTGTTGTCCTGTACACTTGGAAACTCAGTGCAGGGCATAATTTGAGTGCGTTTCTATCGCTGTTTGCTGTGCAAACTAGATAAAAGTTGCAGGTGGCAGCTTTGCTCTCCCAGATAATGAGGGGCAGGAGGGGGATCAAGCTCAGAAGGAAAAGCATTCTTTAAAGTCCTAAAGTTCAACAGGTATAAAAGTCAACACAAATGTCTCAAAATGTGTAGCACAAAATCGTCATTTGACCCACTCTCTTAGGAATGTGCCCACAGAAAAGAAAACTCACATCCACAAGGAGCCTCACGTGGCATTTCCAGCAGTTATTCGCTGTGGTGGGAGCAGCGTAAACGCCCATCAGCGGACGAACGGATCAACAGATGGTGTCTCCACGTCCCAGACGGGGAGGTGTCATTTGGCCTACAGAGGAAGGAAGCGCTATGTGCTGTGACATGGATAAATCTCAAAAATGTTCCTATGGGGGGATAAGCCCCCCAAGGAGCACCAGAGACAGAAGTCCACATGTCGTAGGATTTGCTCTACACAAAATTTGCAGGTAACAAATGTAGGGAGACGGAGTCCGGGCTTCCCAGGGAGGAGGGAGAGATGGATATTTCAGATGAAGCATGAGGCTTTGTTTTGGGTGATGAAACCATAAAATTAGCACGTGGTGATGGCTGCATAACTCTGAGATGCTGAAAATGCTGACTGGGGCACATCAGGCTTAACTTATAGGACACAAACTACATCTCAGTGACATGGCTCAAAACAAACAATGTTAAGAGCACATTTCCTTGACACTCAGGCTAAGGACGTGCACAGGTGGGTGTGGGCACACATCTGCCTGACAAGCCCTCAGCGCCGTGGGCCAGTCGGGAAGTGGGGCTCACCAGCTGATCCTGCTGGGATGGGGCACAAAGCTGGGGGAGGGTGGCAGTGTCACTGTGTCACCAAGAGGGTGTGAGGCTCCCTTTCCTCCTCCTCCCAGGGGCATAAGGGGCTTTAGGAATGTTCCATGTTGAGGTGGCTCACAAAACCATGCTTTTGTCATCCTTAAGACAAACCCAAGTACAGCAAGGGTAGCACACAGGGGCTGCTCACGTGGGTGGTAGGAGGCGGGCACACGGACAGCAGAATCAGTCCTGCCCTTTGTGACAGCTGCCCGCGCTGTCCGGGTGGACGTGCTTCCCTCTGCTGGGGGCACACCCTGCACACTGAGGTTGTGGCTGCCTCTCGGAGTGGGGCTGGGGGGCAGGTGAGAAGCTAGGGGGTCCCTCTGCTCCTGTCACGCACTGAAAATGCCTCTGCAGAGCCCCTGGGACTGTCCTCCCGAGACTCCAACCTGGGTGCCAGCCACGGCCATGAGCCATGGGGAGCGCAGAGCTGCATTTCCACGTGAAGGAACCACCTCCCGTTTGGCCCGACACTGCGGTTGGCACCCCATCTGATCACATTTGCTGGCTGGTTTGCTTCACAAGGGAGTGGGGTGGAGAAGGGGAAAGTCACAGTTCGGAGGCTCGAGCAGCCTCAGCTGTGTTTTCTGGGGAAAGCGGACCTTACAGCCCTTGGTGCCTTCTGCTCCCGGCCCGTTCCACCCGTCCTGAGAGGAGAGGCAGGGACAGGCTCGTTTCTGAGCTTCCCGTTTCCTTCCTTTCTTAATCATTTGTTGGCCACACGACTTTTAGGGTTTGAGGCCCTTGCTGTGGAGGGAGGCTCTCCTGGCCTGTGACCTGCTCTAGCAAATGGGCCCCTGCTGAGCGACCACGCGCATCCTTGGCACAGCCGGCTGGGGTGGTGCAAGTCAATGCTTCTTTACGTTGATTTTGACCGCACTGCATCCCAAACTCCAACAAGGCAGAACCCTTTGGAAACTACTTTAAAAGTGACTTTTATGAAATCACTTCAGGAGGGCGGCGCCTGTGGCTCAGTGGGCAGGGCTCTGGCCCCATATACTGAAGGTGGCGGGTTCAAACCCGGCCCCGGCCAAACTGCAGCAAGGAAATGGCCAGGCATTGTGGCAGGTCCTGTAGTCCCAGCTGCTTTGGAGGCTGAGGCAAGAGAATCACCTGAGCCCAAGAGCTGGAGGTTGCTGTGAGCTGTGATGCCACAGCACTCTACAGAGGGTGAGAGTCTGTCTCTTAGAAAAAAAATCACTTCAGGAACGATCAAAAGAGAGAAAGCACATAAACTAGAAACAAGCTGCGTGCTTCACAGAGTCTGTCCCAGGACACAGTGGCCACTCTGCACTGCACAAGCCGGGCACGTCTGCCCTGGGGGTGTCGGTCCTGCCCTGTGCCCTCTGGCCCCGCTGTGAGGGGGGGTGGTGCCTCCGTTCTGAGTCGCTCTTCACTCCCAGCCTGTATCACCATCTTCCTCAGAAATAAACAGCTGAGGCTGACCCAGAGTTTGATGTGTGGAGGAGGAGATGGCCTGGGACCAGTGGCCCACTGTGGTAATACAGCGTCTAGACAGCAATTAACATTCGCTCCCCTGAGAACGCTCCTGCGCCATCAGAAGCTCCTCAGCACTTCACAGGGAGGCCGGCCAGGTAAATTGCATCAGTAATCAATTTCTGGCCCTGACCAGACCCGCCCACCTGCTCCCAGGTGCCCCTTTGCATCGGCAGGCCCTGCTGGAGCTCGGGGAAGCCGAGTGCTTGAAGAGGCGCTGTTTCCGCTTACCCGTTTCCTTTCTGTTTGGCTGCCGTCCTTTTGTGTTCGGAGCTGGAAGCAAAGGCTGGGCCCACCTGCAGGTGATTCGTCCAGACTGGCCGAGTGGGCTGCCCTTGCCCCTCTGCAGCTGCTGAGCACGCCGTGGCCCTTCCTGCAGGCTCCCTTGGTGCTGCAGTGCCCTGTCTCCTTTCTGGTCTGTTCTGTCCCCCCTCTGCCCAGAGCTGCCCCTGCTGCTTCTCTGTTCAGCTCCCACCTCTCCCTGTCCCCTGCCGGTGGCCGGCACCGAGGACAGAGGAAGGCCCTGTGGCTGCTGCTGCTCTGCTCAGTGTGAGGGCAGAGGGACACTCACCGAGCCCCAGAGGTCCAGAAGCGACGACCGTTCTCCTCAGACCAGAGAGGAGAAGGGGGAGGGGAGGAGCCTCCAGACACAGGAACACAGTGACGCTCAGCACTTTCATTCTGGTGTCCAGGGCAAAAAGCGGCTGTTGGGAAGAAAGTGTGAAATGTAGAAAAGTACGGAGGGCAGTGAGCATCCAGGAATACCTACCCCACGGAGAGTCTGGGGTTTCCCTGGAGGCGTTTGTCGGCCTGCGTTGTGCTCCTTATGCCCTGAGCACCGTTCGTGAGGCTGCCTGTCGGGCCTGACTGTCACGACCTCTGCGCGTTGTGCTCCTTATGCCCTGAGCACCGTTCGTGAGGCTGCCTGTCAGGCCTGACTGTCACGACCTCTGCCCCAGCAGGGAAGCCGACGGCTCTACAGGCAGGGGTGGCCCTTCCGCCTTTGGGGGGTCCTACACTCCTCTCCGTTTACACCGGCAGACTCCCCTGCACTGAGCCTGTAAGACAGGGGAGTGCCGGGCTGGAGACGCGGTGATGTTGCTACTCGCTTCCGGAAGGCCCTTCTCCGAGCAGCTCAGGAGTTTTGGGTCTCCCACTGAAGCATGAAACTGAGGTGGGATCATTGCGGCCACTTCACTGATGGAAAGACTAAGCCACAGATTTATGTGACTAGAAACAGACTGCCATAAGAGGGACTTTACCTAACAAATGCAAGCAGCATAGCCTGGTTCTTTGTACCCTCAACGAATCCCCAACAATAAGAAAAAAAAGAAACAGACAGTTCCAAGCATTATGTTCCCGGTCTCACGCCCCAAATACACACGTATTGCAGCAAACATAATAGCAGTGATGCATTAACTTGGATAAAATATATTTAATGCTTATAAATTGTACGAAAACATTATGATTTTCAAAGCTGAAATACTAAATTATGCAAAGCGGGACACTGCATGTACATGTAAAGTTAGCTGTAATTTGCTTAGGTGATTCATCTTTCAACCATCTGGTGCTCGGCCTCATGCCACCCTCCCCGCCTCTCTCATGGAAGAGCAGTGCGGCCTCCCCATCCGTCTGCTCGCTCCCGGGGGTCGGGGCAGCACCAGGGCCTCCCGCTCACTGCCACCTTCAGCTTCTGTACACAGGACTGTTCTGGGGTCTTTTCTTCATAACTGGGTGGCATCTTTTAACATTTGACCAAGTGGCAGCGATCCAAAGAATTTCTGGGTGGGTGAGGACATGTGAAATGTTGAAGGGGTGTGCAAAGGAGCCCATGAAAGGGACATTTGAGAAAAAGGAGAGGAAAAAAACCAGACGACGGTGAGAAAATGACTCAAAGCCCTCAAGGGGGTTCGGTGTAGCCTCTGCTTTGCTTTTCCTGGGTCATAGTAGTTGTGGTCTTTTTGGGCACTAGGATTTGCTGCTGGTGTGCAGGGGTCGGTGCACATTTGTGAACGTGATGAAGTGAGTCTGCGGCCGCCCCGGAGGGCTCCAGTGGACTGTGGGTCATCTTGGCGTTCTCTCCTGTGCCTGACTTGGTCTCAATCTTACACACTGGCGAGGCCGCCTGTAAAGTTTTCTGAGAAATTTACTTAATTGTCCATTAGTCCAGCCTCTCCCTCTCCACAGTTGCTCTCTGCTAACGCCCTGCCATATATCCATCAGCAACCCCTGGCACAGGAGTGCAGTTGTCCATGAGATGTCCTGGGATTGTAAATAAACACCATGGCGTCATGGCACAGACAAGAGGGAGCCTGCCAGGGCTGCCATTGGCGGCAAAGTTATAATTACAGCAGAGCGGTGCGAGGGGGACCCCTTCCACCGTAGATTTAATTGTCATCAGCTGCTGAGGACAGGGCAGGCAGACCCGACGGTGCAGCAGACTCTGCTCAGGAGCCCCAGGCCTCTGCAGGCCCTGGGTGAGCTCATCTTCAGGGCAGTGGGGCAGAGACGGCCTGAACCTGACAGTTGGGCTGTTTACAAATGGGAGAACCTGGGACCCTTTGTCCATGGAACATTTCACACAAAAAAACGACATCAGAGGCAAGTGGGAACCGAGTTTTTGTTGTAAGAAAGTGAGTAGTAGCCAGGCGCTGTGGCAGGCACCTGTAGTCCCAGCTACTTGGGAGGCTGAGGCAAGAGAATCGCTTAAGCCTGAGAGTTGGAGGTTGCCATGAGCTGTGATGCCACAGCACTCTACGCAGGGTGACAGCTTGAGACTGTCTCAGAAAAAGAAAGTGAGTAGTGAAATGCCGGAGAGGAATGTGACATTTTCAGAGCTGTCATTTGTCCCTTACCTTGGTGGCTCTGGTCACACACACACACTCAGTGGTGTGTGGGGACAGCTGTCACCCCTGCTCTGCCCTGCCCAGTTTTCCAGATTGTTCTTGGCAGCTGGAGTTAAGATGTGCACAGGGCCCTTCTCTGGCCCATTTGTGGCCAAGCGTGTGTAGAAGGGAGGGAGCCAGCTGCCTGCTGTCCCACAGTGCAAGTTCACTGCTGTCTAATGCAAGTTCTGGTGATGGTACCTGGGAGACAGGCCACAGGTAAAGAACAGCCTTTATCTGAAAGCCAACAGTGGTCTTCTAGCCACTCACAGGCTTCTGAGTTTTACATTTCTTGCATTTTCATTCTTACAGCAGCTTCATTAATGAGAAGCTTCTGGTGGTGGACTAGGACACGCATGTGCTGGCCCAAGGTCATGTGCATTTTGTGTGTGTGCTGCACACAGGGCACTGCATCTGGCTGCTGGGAGGTAGCTGCGTGGAAGTGTTGTTTCATGGGCAGTCAGGTTTCTCAGCCAATAGGTGCAGCACGCACCTCCAGTAGAACCCGGGTCATCAGGGTTGTGTGGTTTCAAAAGAGCCCCAGAGCTCTGCGTTTCGTGCCTCGTGTGTCCTCGTGAGTCCTAGGATGGGTTCCTCATGCAGGCTGTCAATAGCCTTCCATGGGGGCAGCCAGAGAGAAGTCCTGGGGAGTGTGTTGTTACTGCACAGGTGATTTCAGGTGAGGGCTCCCCTGAGGGTCTTGTCCAGTAGAACTAAAAGGATCTCTCAGTTCATATACACTAAAAAAATGGGGTTTAACTGCTGAGAGGCCCACATGGCCACTGATGGCCACAGCCTCACACCTTATGATCAGGGCCCCATTAAAAGTGGGCTCTGGGGTGGCGCCTGTGGCTCAAAGGGTTAGGGCGCTGGCCCCATATGCTGGAGGAGGCAGGTTCAAACTCAGCCCTGGCCAAAAAAAAAAAAAAAAAACCTGCAAAAATAAATAAATAAATAAAAGTGGGCTCTGCTGACAGCTGAGGTTCTGAGCAAGTGTGGACAGGCCATCAGAGGACAGGAGAGACCCAGGTCTGCCTCTGTCATAGCGTCTGTGCCCTCAGATGGAGGCGTGTTGCTTTGCCAGTTTGCTGTGCACACTCTGAGTCTGCTGGCTCTAAGTCGTGGGATTTCACTGCAATTTGTCAGAGTCCCTGGTCAGCTCAGCAAGTTCTTGCTGTAGGGAAATTTTATATGGACTGTCCCTAATGTGAGGAAGGTATCCACTTTCAATTTCACCATCCAAAGACAAATAGGGGACTCGCCCCAGCCAAGCACTAGCAGACGGCAGGTCTTCTGCGGTGGGCCATGTCCCCTGCCAGGGCTCAGGGTGTGGAGTGAGCCTGTAGCAGGAGCAAAGCTGTGGGCACTGACACCTCCACAGAACCCCCACAAGACCATGCTGCTGCCTGACTCTGTCCTGTGCTCTTCAGCCACTGACCATCATGATATCCCACTGGAAAAACCATGGTAGAGAAGGAGTGAGGCTATTGATGACTTTTTGAAGAAAGTACTGTCTCACCTTTCAAGGAAAAAGAGGGGATTTAGAAGGCTGGGAGGGAAATGGGAAACTCGCCCTCACAGTGGGTGCAGGACTGAGTGCCTACTGCGCCGTCTGCTCACGGAGGCTGCAGGGGAGACAGGCGGAATGACTGTGCCTCCAGATCAGAATTGTGCTCAGTGCTGCCTTACGAAAGAGGCAGGAGAGCAGTGACACTGTGCTGGGACAGCTCGTGACCGACACGGGGCAGCAGGAGTAACGCCTGGGCCCCTGGCTGAGCACGGGCCACCGGGGGGCAGCTGAGGTTTGGCACAGATGAGAACATGTTGGCATGTCAAAAATGGAACAAAAAACAAAACAAAACAAAAACAAAAAAACTCCCAAGAAAGCCCAAACTGTGTGTTAGATTTTGACACCTATAACCATCACTCTGACCCATCAATTAATTCAGTGTCGAAATAAAAAAAGATTGCGTCTCTTTCTGTGTGCAGAGCATTGCTGTGGGTGCTTGGATATCTACTCCTGTGGGCGTGCGTGACTTCTGAGGGGCTCTTCTCCGCTGAAGAACCCACTTGTAAGTGGCTCCATGCCGTGAACCCACCCCTGGAATCAGAGGCAACTGACTCCTGCAAAGCCAGTGGGGAATATCCAGCAGCAGCTGCTACGCTGAGGCCTTAACTGTCTTGGCTGCCCTTCTAGGATTAAGTCACCCAGTATTATTAGCACATGGAGACCTCCTGCATCTATTCTGCAGTGTGGCATTCTGTGACCCCCTTGACATCCTCCCATCCATTCCCTTGAAGTTTATGCATTTTGTTGGTGGACCCAGAGCAGGGAGGGGTCCTGCTGGCTGTCTCGCTGTTCAGACAGCCTGGGCCTCCCACAGAGGGTGCCCTGGGCTCCTCTCTATCCAGGTCGGGTCTGAGCACCTCACAGTCCACGTGTCTGACGTGCTGCTGGTGGGAGCGGCTGCCCCGAGGAGCACGGCTGGCCGCCCAGGACCTCAGCTTGTGGATGTGAATGCTACTCAGGGTGAGCGTTGACTGGTGATTGGAGGGGGTGGTAGTGTTCCTGCTCCCTCCTTGAAGAGTGGGTGACACTGGCCAGACAGGCCTAGTGAGTAGCCTGGACTGTGGGCCCATCCCTAGCCCACCTGGAGCAGCTGCAGTCTGAGCCCCAGGATGTCTTTCTTGTCTCTGGCCTCCCGACCTGTGTCTCCAGCCGGCCTCTGCCCCAGCCTCCTACTGTCCCACCTCCTTCCCGCTTCCTGTGATGGGAGGCTCTGGCTAATCTTGTCTAACCCTCATATTTTCTAGACAGATGCTTGCCTGAGTTGGTGAGGCTGATCTGGCCCCCGGCCCCCACTTGGGGATAATAATCTAGGCTGTCCCCATAGCCACTTTGGACAAGGTTGTCTTGGCTGCTCCCTTGGGAGACAGCTTCTTAGGAGATGATCTGGAGACATAGCAAACTGCTTCTGGGTCTGCGGAGAGACAGGGACACTGCCTGTGGCCAGGCCCAGGCCAGTGTGGATGCCCTTCGTATACTCCAGGTGGGTCCCTCCCACAGGACTGGCCCAGGCTTGCAGACGTGAACTGCCAGGCCCTGCTTCATTGAAGAATTGTTTCCTTTGACTGTGAAATCTCAGTTGTTAGAAATGCTGTGTTTTCTAGGAACTCTTAAATGCTGGTCTCACTTTTTAGCTGAAGGCACTAAGCCCCATTCATTAAGAACACTTGAAGAAATTTTCTCTTTCTTAAATTAAATTTGTGTTTTAATTAAAAGTTAACTTTTTTTGATAATTACATTATCATGCAAGAAATTGTGCTTTCATTAAACATATATGAAAAAATCATGCAGGGGCAGCGCCTGTAGCTCAAAGGAGTAGGGCGATGGCCCCATATGCTGGAGGTGGCAGGTTCAAACCCAGCCCTGGCCAAAAACTGCAAAAAAAAAAAAAAAAAAAATCATGCAGGCTGCACAGATGTGCACGGCCTGCTTCTCGCCAGGCACATCTATGTCCTGTGACAGAAATTCCATCTCTTTCAATGACTTTAAATCATAGTAAGTTACAATTTATTCCCTAACCTTGTATTTCTGGATTGCAAAGTGAAGGCCATGGAGAGCAGAGATCTGCACACACCTCCCTACTCAGTCACGGGTCAGCGTTTGTGTAAACCTTCCCAGAGCTTAGCGTTTTTATTTAGCCCTTGGTAATGTGACGAATCTTCAGAATTTGGTTTATTCTGTGGTATTGATGTCTGTTGAAGGGGCATTTGTAACACTGAATGCATTATATGCTTTTCTCCAAGAAGCTTTCTCTCCCTAGAAACTACTATTTGCTTAATGATAGCAGTGGCAACTATCTAGTTAGTTGAGTATCACAATGACTCTTAAAATTGTTACTGTTGTATCATCCTGGCATATGAAATCTTAAGCTATCTCTTTTGTACAACTGCATTAGTCAAAAACAATGTATCATCAGTTGGCAGAACTCATTTTAAAAATTGAGTTAAGAACCTTAGGGACCCCTCCCCCCCGTTCCTCCTACATCATCACAGAACTCATGCGACCCAGCAGAGTCAGGAGGGGGACCTGTTTGCTTCTGTGGGTGGAAATAGGGGTGCGTAAAGTGAACTCCTGTCCTCTGGAGGGCTCAGCTCCCCTCATACAGTAGGTGCTCAGTAAACCTGCACACAGTAGGCACTCAGTAACATGCACCAAGAGGTGCACAAACTGTGCAGAAGAAGACAGCTGGGGGGAGGCCAGCCCCAGGGGTCCAGTCAGGGGTCACAGAACACAGACACACAAGGGATCTTCACAGGGGTGCAGGTGGCCCCAGGGTGGACAGTGCCCTGAGATTAGGACCATAAAGGTGAGTTCAGGGAGCACCATGGACGCATAGAACGTCATAACCAAGACCCAATGGGGCTAGCATGTGCCTGCCCTGGGCCTCTCTCCCGAGATGAGTGGCCAGCAGTGGGGTGTGGAAGGGCAGGGCAGGAGCAAAGCTGGGAGCATGGCGGGTGGCGTCAGGGTGAGCCCGTTCCTCCAGACTCCGAGGCCTGGGGACGTCCTGGATGTCAGCTTCCCACACACATTTCTGGAAACATAAAGCTGGGAAGCCATTCATTTAGGAGCCCAGCAGTTTGCTGAGCCAATTTTGAAACCAGATGTTTGGGTCTGAATCCCAGCTTCACCATTAGACACATGACCCCGCGACCCCTGTGTACGATCAGTTTCCTCACCTGTAGAGTGGGAGCAGTGTGGCTGCTGTACGGGGTTATTGTGAGGCCTCATTAGCCCCTGGGGAGTGCGTGCACAGAGAAGCCTCAGACGATGCCTCAGCCAGGGAAGGTGTGTCCAGGGCAGGCCCCGGGGGGGTGAGACTGGGGAGGACTCCAGTCCCCTCTCACTGTTTCAGGGGAAGCGGTTCCAGGAAGCCATCAGCTCTGACTCCCTTTCTTTCTGAACCTGCCTCTCACACAGGCATCTCCAACGCTTAAGCTGATTGGAAAATCCTCTGAGTATCAGTTCAGGTATTTCATCCTGGATAGGAATGGGTCTCTGAAAGGAGCCTGGAGCCTGCGTGGGTCTGGACTGGACAGAGGGGCAGCTGGGCTGGTGACCGGGCTCCGAGAGGCTTGGTGTAGTAGGTCTTCCAAGGAAACTCAGCTCCTCTGCCCCTCCAGGGCACAGCACAGCCCTCCTCACTGCGGTTCTGTTTCTAAGTAGCTGTCGGAAGTGAGTCAAAGGCTTCAATTTTACAAATTAATTTTTCCCATTGCCTGTCAATATCAGCGTCAAAAGGGCCCAAATGGGACTTGGGACGTCCCTGGGGTCTCTTCACTCCCTGTTCTTGTCCTCCCATCAGCAGAACCGTCTAGGTAGCGGGGGCTTCCTGCGTCCTCCTGAGACCCTTGCTCTAGCCAGCACAGAGGCATCCAGACAGCTTGGGCAGCCGTCATGTGGCAGAAACTGCCCTGCTGCCATCCTGCTTGCCAGCTGCAGCTGCCCACTGGACAGAATGCCACTTCTAAGTTGTCCTGACATCAAGAAAGATGCGAGTTTTAATTGAAGAGCACGTGTTTGGAAGCTCAGAAACAAGCTGCAATGTCTGTCTGCTGAGTGATTCTGGACGGCATTCTCACCAGGCTTTTTATCTTTTTAATCTTTAAAAAAGAAGTCAGATAATGTAAAGACTATGGAGGGAGCTGGCCACACATGAATCGCTGGCATTAGTACTGTCACTGTCACTGTGGGCAGGGCTTAGACAGTAAGTAAGTGTGACTCCTCGAAATTTGCAGCCCGCTGTGGTGGCCTGAGTGCGGCTGGCCGGCTGGGTGTTGGTCACCGCTCCAGCCTCTGTCGTGAGATCCTGGAGCTCTGATGCCATTTTGTTGCCTCCAGTTCCTTAAAGTGCTTGGGGAGGTCACATTTCAATGTATTTACGTTCTATACTTCAGTAAGGGTGCTCAGCAAACCCATCCGAGCAACTCACAGTGAAAGAAGGAGGGAGCGATCTTCCAGGGAAGCGTCCTGCATGGAGAGGTGACGTCAGGACTGGGGAATGCACAGGCGGAAAACATTAACAGACCTTCAGATGCCCTAAGACAGAGGTTCGGGGAGGAATGAGAAAAAGTCCCCACTGCCACTGACATCTGGGCAGCTCCCCAGCCCTGCCCCGCCAGGCCACCCATGAGCTGCCAGCCCCTTGGGAAGACGGCTGCCCTGCAGGACTGGCGCAGCCACGTTTATTAGACGTGGGAGAGGCCCCATCAATCACGGCAGTGGCCGAGTGTGGCCGGCCAGGGAGAGCCCACAGGCCCTCTTTGAAGTGTCTTTTACTGAAGGCAAACATCCGAGGGACCAGGGACCTGACAGGGCTCTTCTTTCCAGCGAGTAACCTCCAGTGGGGAGTGGCCGGATGGGGACTGAGAAGGGAGAAGCAGTAAAGGGCCCTAGAAGGGCAATTTGCACACTCCCTGCTCTTTGATATGTTAATGAGATTTTAAAAATGGGATCCTTTGTCTTTTAGAGGTCTTTGGGCAGTGACAGACAAAGAGCAAGTCCACCCAGGAGGCGACCAGGGCAGGGCAGTCTCTGCAGACCTGGGACTTGGTGGTGAACTGCTCATGCAGACAAAGTACCTTAGGATGCTGGGCAGGACCAGCCACAGCGAGTCAGATCCAGGGGTGAACGGGGTACCTGTGCGGTTTCTTTTGAACAGAACATTTCCATCATGAAATTTAGTGATGCTATGCCGCTGTACTGCACTTTGAAAACTATGTCATCAACATCCTCTGAAAACCAAATACCTCTGCTTTTTTTGAGCCAAACCAATGGGAAAACTGTATCAATTCCTCCGAGCACCTAGGGGTTCTCAGCCCCTGCAGCAAACAAGTTGGGGAGAGTCGCACCCTCTGAGTGAGTGGCCTTTCATGTGACCACTGTCTGCAGGGCTCTGGAGCACTGGGTCCCGCTGAGGATCCTGACAAAGGTTCCCCCACCTGGACACTCCTCCCTGGTCTCTCCTCCAAGAGGAAATGTGATCAGGATTGAAACAGAAATGAAAATCAAAGCAAAAGACCAGCCCAAGAGCACACGCGGGAGTGTAGGTGTGGCCAGGGCGGGGTCCATGGGTGAGGGTTCCTCATCCAAATCTCCTTGCTGGGCTGTGGCCAGGACTGGGTGGGAGAACCTCAGTAAGGGTCCTCAGTGGGACCCAGTGCTCCAGAGCCCTGCATGTCCTGCTCTGCGATCTGATCTCGGTGCCCCTGGGTTCTCCAGGCCTCTAATGTCCTTTCTTTCTCTTTTTTTTATTAGGTCATTTGTACATAGATCATGAATACATTTATGCCATTATAATACATTTATGTGTTGATTATACAAATTGGAGTGCTTACATCTGACTAATCAACATAGTCTTCACCTCATTTACCGAATTACAGGGTAAGAGATTTGTGTTCTACACCTGATAGATCCAACTTGTACTTGCAATATGCTCCATAGGTGTGATGCCCCTACTAACCCTCCCTCTATTGACCCACCCCATCCCTTCTCCTCTCCCTCTCTTTCCCTCCTTCATCCTAGACTATAGTTGTGTTCCATTTTTCATATGCAAGTGTGAGTGATTATGAATTGGTTTCACAGTAGTACTGAGTACGTTGGATACTTTCCCCCCCCATTCCTGAGATCCTTTACTAAGAAGAATATTTTCTAACTCCATCCATGTAAACATAATATAGGTAAAGTCTCCATTTTTTTTAATGCCACTGCCCTTTCCATTGTGTGATCTGCCCAGTGTCTGGGTGACCTCTCGCGCTCACCTTGCTGTGGTGTGCAGTCACACTCAGCACTGCGCCACACGGAGCAGGCACGAGCCCTACCGGGTGGCTGGTGGAGACCCAGTCCCTGGTGTGGTGGATGATGGCAGCGTGGTCAGAAAGAGGGGGGAGCGGTGCCTCTCGGGCAGGGGCCCTGGGCTCTGTGGGAGCCTTTCCCTGACCTAGCAGGGGCTTCTCCAGCCTCAGAGCAGCTCCAAGGGGTCTCAGGGTTGCAGCCAAGGCCTGGGGCTTGTGTGGCATCTGAGCACTTGACCGCCAGCAGCTGGATGCAAATTCCGGTTAAAAACATTATGCTCTGAATTTCCTATTTGCTCCCAAAGCTTACTTATTTATTTTTGTTAGAACTTAGAGATACAGTTTTAATAAAATAGAATCTGTTTGTGACGTAAATTGTTATTTCTATATTTATCTGTCTTCTTAGGCCTTAGATGTAACAGTGTTTTTTCTCCCCCTGTTTGTAATACCAGGTACGTATTTCAGGAGCAGGAATGTGACAAGTGTCTGTGTTTGAGACACGCATGTATTTCATGTGTGGTGTCGTGCAATCATGCTATAGTCACTGCTGTTATATTTTAATGGTTTGAACAATGTGAATTGGCCTCCCTCCCTTTCTTCCCTTCTCTCTTTCCTTCCTTCCTTCCTTTTCACTCTTTCCTTTTAAATCTTATCCTGACCTTAATCCTTTAAATATCTAGTGTAGCAGTGCTCCACACAGAAATGTAATTAATACTGTTGAATTAATGGCTGACTCGAGCCATACACAGGACTCCTGTTCTCCAGCCAGCTGGCCACGTGCCCCTGGATCGAGTAAACCACCTGGCTAATCCGTGCCCTGTTTCCCCATAAATGTCTGCCGAGTGCCCACTGCATGTCAGGCCCTGCTCTTACCCTTGGAAACAGAAGAATGAGTGAGACACGGTCCCTGTTCCCACGCAGTGGATGGTCTGAAAGAGAGGGGGAAGCTAAGCTGGGGAAAGCATAGCACCTGCCATGGCGATGGTACTGGATGGCTCGGGGCACAGAAGAACGAGCTGACTCCCGACAACTCGGGGAGCAGAAGGACCAGGTGACCCCCGATGGCTCAGGGCACAGAAGGACGAGCTGACTCCTGATGACTCGGGGAGCAGAAAGACCAGGTGACCCCCGATGGCTCAGGGCACAGAAGGACGAGCTGACTCCCGACGACTCGGGGAGCAGAAGGACCAGGTGACCCCTGA
Organism: Arctocebus calabarensis; assembly: GCA_963573935.1. Lineage (NCBI taxonomy): Eukaryota > Metazoa > Chordata > Mammalia > Primates > Lorisidae > Arctocebus > Arctocebus calabarensis. Next base: position 32,139 of record CAUYON010145820.1, read on the forward strand.
TGGCTCTGGGTGCAGAAGGACCAGGTGACCCCCGATGGCTCAGGGTGCAGAAGGACCAGGTGATCCTGATGGCTCAGGGTGCAGAAGGACCAGGTGACCCTGATGGCTCAGGGTGCAGGACCAGGTGACCCTTCCTGGGGAGCAAGAGACTCACCTGACTCTGACTGGACACACTGGGCAGCTGGCAGGCCCCAGAGCAGGAGCCTGGGCTGGGGCAGCGTGTGCAGCCTCCGCAGCAGGGTGGTGTGGCTCCAGCATGGTCTCTGTGGGAGGTGCTTTGCCCCACAGGGTCAACCCAGCCTTGTTGTGAACCGATCTCACTATTTGCAATTTTCTCTGTTTGTGTGTGGGGGGGTGGCAAGGGCAGCAGAGGTGCCAGCATTTGAGACCTGCCTCCTTCTTTGCACCCTGGAATTTGATGAGAGAAGCTCCGTTGAGTCCAGAACTCTGTCCTGCTGTATAGACGGCCTTGTCCAGGAGACTCTGAGTCTGTCACCTCCCAGAGAGACCTGCAGTGTGAAGTGGTCACAGGCTGAGGTGCGTCTGCTCCACAACCTCCAGCCTCCTTTCTTGCTCTGTGGGGGGAGGCGCCTGGGCCAGGGGACCCCAAGGGTTGCTTCCAGCTGCAGGCTCTGTGATCCCATGAAGCTCAGGCTTGGTGCATTTCCCTGAATGCAAATCTCCAGCAAACTCTTTCATTAATAGAATTCTAAAAGAGTTCTCATGTTAAAGAATTTGCATACGCATCAGGGCAACACTTTACATGCAGGTGAGGCCAGACCAACATAAGCCCTTGGCCAACACCTGTGAAATTAGCTGCCTTTGCCAGAAAAGTAGCTGCGAGTCTGATGACCAGACCTGGGGGGCTGTTCACAGTCTCTGTGCGCTCGTTCTTGGGGGGCTGCAGCTCCTTGGGGCCCCTGTGAGCCACGGCTGAGGGCAGCTCTGAACTCTGATGGCTGTCCCGACATGGGGCAGGGGTTCAGAAGAGGCTCTAGGCAGTGATAGGAACAGGAAAAGAAGCCGCTGAGTGAGGCTTTGAGGCAGCAAGGTCTCCGTCTTCTCACCTGCCATTTAAAGTTAAGATTGCACCACCTAACACGCTTTCTTATTACAGATGCAGGTTTTAGGGGCGTGACTCATCTCTGACCAGTAAATGTGTGTGTGAATGCACATTTCTGTGTCTGTGCATGTGGTGTGTATATGTGAATACCTGTGTCTCTGTGTCTGCACATGTGTGTGAATGCATGCATGTGGTGTGTATATATAAGTGAATGCATGTGTCTCCATGCCTGTGCCTGTGTGTGAATGCACATATGTGGTACGTGTGTGCCCATGTGCTATCAGGTTGGATTGGTTTAGCTGCTCAACATTTGCCAGTGTGGTGATGTTTATTATTGAAATAATTTTATCTCAGGAGTAAGGTATCAGGAGGTTGTGCTGAGATGCTGATGGATATTAGGGTGTCTCACAGATGGTGAGGGGCTCTCACAGGAAGGCAGCCCTGAGGCAGATCCTGTGATCTCTGTGATGTTCTGAGTCCTGGGAGATTGGGTGAGATGGGAGACTTGCAGGGGTGTAACGCCCCGACGCACCACGAGAGCCACCTCCCATTCGTAAAGTAGCATCAGACCCTGGAAAGGACACTTTGCTGACAAGCTGGGGCGGGGACGACACTGCTCACTGGTCTGTGGGAGGGCGGACGCTGCTCACTGGTCTGTTGGAGGGCGGACGCTGCTCACTGATCTGTTGGAGGGCGGACGCTGCTCACTGGTCTGTGGGAGGGTGGACGCTGCTCACTGGTCTGTGGGAGGGCGGACGCTGCTCACTGATCTGTGGGAGGGCGGACGCTGGTCACTGGTCTGTGGGAGGGCGGACGCTGCTCACTGGTCTGTGGGAGGGCGGACGCTGCTCACTGGTCTGTCGGAGGGCGGACGCTGCTCACGGGTCTGTGGGAGGGCGGACGCTGCTCACTGATCTGTGGGAGGGCGGACGCTGCTCACTGGTCTG